>JALBCR010004082.1:0-191646 GCA_030710515.1 Abscondita cerata | reverse complement strand
TTCTCCTTCTCTCTCTTCCTCTCCCTCCCTCCCCCCCAAGCCCCCTCCCAAGCTCTCTCTCTCGCTCGCAAGCGGCAAGTGCGCGCGCGCGCGCGCGCGCGCGCGGCTCATTCTCTCTCTCTCTCCCTCACTCATCAATCTTACATTGCCTAAAAAACATAGCATGTCTGCCATAGGGTATTATACACATTCAAAGCATTAAAAAATAACTGTAAATGTGCTGATGCAATATTAAATAATTAGGCGATATAATAATGGGAAGAGTTATACATATTGAATACATAATACATACATTTACATAATATGTACCTATTTTCTAATTGTTCGTTATATCTATTACACAATTAATTATATACATATACATACCATTAAATTACATGTGTGTGAAATATTTTTGTAATGAGGTTTGTTCTACATTTTTAATTTAGTTTAAAACAAAGATTCACATTTTGATAACATTTAAAGTACTTACCGCCATCTCACTCTTATTATTAGGAAAATAGAAAATTTTGTACACCTCTTAGATTTTCACATACTTCACCCAAATCTTAATGTTTGACGAAAACTTCAGATTCTTTTGCACCATTTTCATTGTTCGAATCTTCACTGCCTTCCCTATAGTTTAATTCACTAATTATATCTGAAATACTTAAATTAGCTTTCGGTCAAAAATATCACAATCAATAGATGCATAATTTTCTAAGGCTTACACGTTGATTATCTTTTTAGTAATACAGGAAAAAGCTGAACTAGTAAAATTACGTCTTCTCCATCAAAATCTTTTTGCAGAGCCTTTTTTCAGAGAATCCTGCTTTCAAAACATTTAGCAATTGTAATAAGCGAAACGTTTCTCCAGGCTACTAATATCCAAACTAAAGTGCTGGTTAAATTGATACTTTAAAAAGGACATTCGGTATTTCTGTGAGGTGTTAGCAGTTTTTTGATAAAAAAACTTCCTGTAGGCCATCTTTAAAGTTTTGATAAATTCTAGATCTAGTGGCTGCAAATGATGTGTGTTTAGGGGTAGAAGAACAATGTTCACATTTTCAAGAGTCACTTTGGGATAAGACGTGGTATTATCCAGAAATACAAGACTTTCCATTTTCTTTTATGTTTTCATCAAATTTTTTAGTCAGGAAGTCATGTAATCTCTACCTGCCATCCAAGTTTTTTATTAGATACCCTTCTAAGGGCAATTTGTTGATAAGGACAGCCTTTAAAGCATATTGAGTGTTTACTTTCCTAATGATTAATGATTTTTCTTATCTGGTCTATATTGTATAAAATAAAATTTGGCAATCTTTGTTTTTGCAGCTTTTTGTACCACTACATTTATTGTTTTTTAAAGAGAACGCTTTTGTTTGGCATCTCAAGGTAAAAAGTCCGGTCCTTGTCACATTGTACACATTTTTGGGTGAATACTCCTTCAATATTACTTTGACAGCTGTTCTTTCCAAGCCTAACAGTGTCCAGGTTAATATCAGCGACTCTCCACAAATTGTTTTAAAGTGTTATAAGTATACTCACAAAATTTTCAAGCCACCCATTTAAAACTTTAAAATCTATCATTTTTAAATTTTCCAAATTTGCTTTCTTTATTAAAGGTCCAGATATAGGGATATTTTTTATTCTAGCTTTACAAACCAATTGTTGTACTCTGGTCAATTTCTAAACCTTTAGTTCTAGGAAATTTTCTTCTGCTCTGTATTGGAACCTCTTCAAATTGCTTTTTAAAATCACATTTGTTTTTTAAAATATCGTTAACTTGTGCGTTCTTCCAACACTAAATTTTTAGCCAACTTTCTAGCACTGTATTGAATTTTTGTATTGTAAAATATATTAATTTCCTCTCTTGGGAGACAAACATTTTCTTTATACATTGTAGTTTTTTGTACGTCTATATGTAACAGCACTATTGAACATACTAACTTTAAACTATGTACGCAAATGATTTTTGGGGTGAGCTTAATGCGTCTTATCATAGCACTCTCTGTAATGACTGCTCATTGAAAATCGAACAAATTCTTTAAACTGTTCTAAATAATGCAATTACTTAAGCTCTCACACAATGGCACAATTATATATTATGCACAAGTTAAACGCTGTTGTTGTCTAATAATGACCTGACTTAAAATGGCCGTAAATGGGAGGTAGAATTACTTGTATTTTTTCAAGAAAGTTACAAACAAGTGGCCGTGGCCGTTGGCCAGAGGTGGTAGCTATTAGAGGGTCATTAATATGGATATAATTTTGGTACCTGTACTATATACTGGGTTCCCATATTAGACTATACAATTTAAAAGTCGATTAAAAACTTTCTAATCAAAGTAAATTAATTTTTTAATCGACTAATATGCAGCTTATTCTGTGGGATTTATGACTAAAGTAAATAACATGTGAGGTGAGTTTGACAGCTTACATATTTCGGTGATTGCAAATTGGTGTTAATTAAAATAAATATTGTACATTAACAAAAGACTTTAATTTAGTCTTTAATTAACCTCTCAGCTTGGATTCATTAATAAAAAAACCATTTGTAACTTAACGTAATTTTACCACAATAGTATATTGTGTACCTAGTAGGAAACCGTAACATTTCCCCGACGATGTGAATAAAACAGAGAGTCGGAACAACAAAGTCGTTCGAAAACCGACGGAAAACTTGAAATTCTAAAAATTATTATTTTTATAAACAAATAAGTAATTTCTTGAAAATAAGGAAGATTTGCTTCGCTGAGTGATGATACATTTGAACTTAGAATTTAAAATGCATTGAAGTCGTGAAGGGGGCATTTGGAAGACATAATCTTTAAAACTGAATTGTTATTTACTTTAGTCATAAATCCCACAGAATGCTTTACATATTAGTCGATTTAGAAGTTAATTTACTTAGATATGAAGTTTGTTGCCGAGTTTTCTAGGTGGAGGTGAATGAAATGGTCACCAGCTGTCAACGCCGACGCAGTTTCTCATGCGTAGGGCTTCATCAAGGCTCATAACAGATGGAGTTGGTAGTCTCAATTACCATCAATTGATAGAAACGTCACAATACGGATTAAAACAACAAAATAGGTCATACATAAGAGCAGCAGTATATATATATATAGGGTAGCCCAGATAAGGGTGGCATTTTCAGTGGTAGGTCTCCAGAGCCAGAGACGGAGAATAAATTCATGTCCGGAAATGCGTTGCTTCCGACATACAGGGCCTTGGAAAAATTCAAAATTAATATGTTTTGTCTGTATTTTGAAAACGCGTTGATAGATTTTCTTAAAA
Source organism: Abscondita cerata (assembly GCA_030710515.1). Classification (NCBI taxonomy): domain Eukaryota; kingdom Metazoa; phylum Arthropoda; class Insecta; order Coleoptera; family Lampyridae; genus Abscondita; species Abscondita cerata. The sequence goes on along the minus strand of JALBCR010004082.1, from coordinate 188,370 downwards.
TTTCCAGAGTATGTCAAGCAGCATTATTACTTATGTGCCAACTGGACTTCTTCTAAAATTTCCAGGACCGGACTTTCAGTTTTTCACTTAGTTTTAACAGAAAAATGTAGCACGCCACTGGTTTTTCCAAATATTGGAATCATTTTTCGTATCTCAATCAATATGGAAAAGAAACGCTCTCTTTGTTTTTTCTTCTCCGATGTCGTTTCCGCGAAAAAATAAAATCCATTTGGATGTCTTTCAAAGAGCTCATTATCGAAAAACTTCAGGTGACAATAAAACGTAGTGAACAATGAATATTGTCATGGCGACAACGAAAACAAAATTAATACCGCAACTGGCAAGAGGTTTGAGTATCGTTGTCTTCTACCTGAACTTCAAAACACTTGACTACCATACTTTTGAATTTTTTCAAGGCCCTGTATATCAGAAGCAACGTGTATTTCCGGACATAGATTTATTATCTCAAATCTCTAATCTGGAGTTTCTATGTACTCCTTGAAATATTGCCACCCTTATCTGAGACACTTGTATATATATATATATATGGTATATATATATGTTGTATAAAAACGATATTTAATTAAAAGACACAATAAACAAACAACTTTGATACAAAACGACAAAAAAAAATGTGTCTTTTTAATTAAATATCGTTTTTAGACACAACTTATATATATATATATATATATATATATATACATATATATATATATATATATATATATATATATATATATATATATATATGTGTATGACTGTTTGTTGTTTTTTAATCCAGGTGTGACGTTTCCATCAATTGATGGTAATTGAGACTACCAACCCATCTGTTATGAGCCTTGATAAAGCCCCTACGCATAGGGGCGAAACGTCGGCGTTGACAATGGCATTTGAGTTGTTGTTTCATTCACTCCACCTAGAAGGGCTCGAGAAGAGCAAACTGTATACAAAATTTATATCTTGGAGGAATACTTCACCTGATTAATTTACTTTGATTAGTAAGTTTTATTCGACTTTTTAAATTGTGTTGTCTAATATGGGAACCGAGTATAAGGAAGGTAGTGAATGTACATTGAATTATTTTTGTGACCTTTCTAAGGCTTTCGACGAAATAAACTCTACGTTGGGTTGATTCATTTTGTGAGGAACTGGAAGTAATATGTACTTATAAACATGCTCAAGATTAATGCACACAGTAAATTCGGAAACCTTCATTGTAAGTGTAGATTCATACAAGAATCAGCACTGTCGTCTTTCCTGTTTTTTGTTCTTGGTCAATCTTACCTTGTAGCCCTGATTTCATTTGCTGATATGTCAAATATCAGAGAACATTTTGTTTAACAAAACATAACTTTGTTAAGAAATGTCACAGATCACTTTCCAACATTCATTTTAGAAATGCAATGCAGAATCATCAGATCAACAATATATAATGTTCTTCATCAATTCCTGAAATAATATTATTAATAATAATAATAATGTTTATTTGTTTAACAGAAAAATTAATTTCTTTTAACAGAACAAAATACAATTACACAGTAGTGTAGGAAAACAGAAAAAATAACTAATAAAATAATAAAATATAAAATATAAAAATGGTAACTGATCTAGTACCATTAGTATAATATTTATTTATAATAGATACATATACGTAAATACCTATTAATACAAACCTAACTAAAGTGATCGTTTATATTTTTTGCAAATATTGAGCTTACACTAAATTGTCACTATCGAAGTGTATATCACAATTAGTGAGATAGTGTTAAAAATACAGCAGATGTTCATCATTGCGATTTATATAACATACTTGATTTAAAAAACTAGGATTATAAAAAAGTTAAATTAGCCGGGAATGGTAATAAGGTACATAGTAGTAAACTAATAATAGTATATTAAAGAACGAAGTTTCCAGAAGACGCATTTTATAAGACGAGTACAGTTTCGAGTACGAGTCGCTAAAATGCCTTCTGAAACAAATTTTATACTATTTTTTTGGGCTTTTCAGATTGATTTAAAATAAAATTTTGTTAGTTTTAAATTTAGGGAATTTTGAAGTAAATAAGGTGGCAATATTTTCATTAAACTTTGGTTTAAATGCTACTTAGTTTAAGTTTAATTAGTACATTTATCATGTTTCATTTAAAAATGGGGGAAATAAAAATAAGTAGATAAATACTACTGAACATTAATTATGATTTAAATTAATGCACAACGAACGTAATGACAGCTTGGACGTTATCTGTGTTACCACCGTCTGAATAAAATTACTTATTACTATAAAGAACTCAAATTTCTATAAAGAACCTTATTTGACTGCTTTTATAGTTCTGTAAGCTTAATCTAAAAATAGAAAAAAGTAAATGTGAAGAGTTAATTTGATTATGAACTAATTCTATGAAGGAATTTTAAGACTAAACAAATTTCTGCGTACTTTAAAGGCTGAATATTAAATCTTGTAACAAAATGAGCTTGGGATAATTTGATTTGATTTGATCTTGGGCCAACTGAATTCTTGGTTTTTAATTTAGAAACTGCTTCTAATATTTCCTCTTCCGAGATGTTGACAATATTAATAAGAACATTACTCTGATTTCTAAGAGAATTGGAAGTTATAATTAAGAAGAGAGTCAGTTCTAGAGGGTGATAAACACTACCAAAGTAATCTTTAAATGCTTCACTATAGTACTTTATTAAAAGTTCAGCGTTATAAACATTTTATTGGGTATAATGAGAATTCCCTTTATTATTTATAATTTCCAAAATATTTAGGATCATTAGGAATTGTATTATGTACATATGCAATGTAATTCAAATATGCAGATTTAATTTGCCATTTTGTTAACCTTCAGAGATTTAAAAGAAGCAAGATCATTATAATTATTGTGTTTTCTGAACGTTTTAATGCTTTAACTTTTTGGTGAAGATTAATTATAATTTCACTATTAAACCATTTTGGATATGTAGAAAATTTATTTTTATATACAGAGACAGATAGCCCAATACTGAGTAAAGCTTATCATAAAATGTACTGCATGCTGCGTTTATATCACTAAACTGATTTAAAAATGACCAATCAGTTTTATTAAGTTATGAGTAAGTAAAGCATAGTCCGCTTTGTTAAAATTGTATTTCTTACAGAGTTGTTAGTGTGAAATTTTTAGAAGAAGATGTACCAGAAAAGGAAATATGCAAAGGGGATGATGAACATCTTCCGTAACAATCGGTATTTCATCATGAACTACATTACAACTGAAACTACTTAATACTAGGTCAAGTAAACGATTTTGAGAATTTGTAATAGAGTTAAATTGACTTAGATTAATGTAATTAATAAAATTATTTAATACCTGATGAGTCATTACTATTATGATAAACAAAATTTGGAACATTAAAAGTTACCTAACAATAAGATGTTATTGTACTTACTAGCTAATAATTCGAATAAGTCGAAAAGGTTGAAAATTATGTAAATAATGTAATACACTACAAAAATAGCTAAATATGTGACATGAAATTCGCATTTACAACCTGCAATATCTATTTTCCGGAATCGCAATGTTTAGATTAGTTACATTTATAGGTTCAGCCACTCATACGGGAGATATATTTTTGGAAGGTCCATTGGTCGCTAACAATATCCCAGTGAGAATCAAAAAACTTTACATGGACAGTGCGTGATACAACATTAATGGCGGGTTCATAGAAAATAGCAGCATGTGTTTTCAACTAATTCTGTTTGCTGATTGTTGTCCGCACAAATTCTGTCCTCCTAGCCAGTGTTACATGTTTGCAAAGATATGAAAATTTTAGGAAGTCAAGTATGGTAGCTGATCAAAACGTTTAGGCTTACAGCAGTTTGTATTAAACTTTTTTTAACTAAAAATATTTCTAAGTTTAGTAAGTTTTCTATATTTTAACGTTCTTCATAATACGTAAAAATTTAAAGTATATGTTGCTTAAATAAAAGTCTTTGGTTTATAAGAAAAATTAAAAGCCCACATAGTATTTTGGGTATATTAATATTTAAAATATATTTAAACTGAAACCGTTAAACTTGGAGAAATGTAAACTACACCGCCTTTTAGGTGTATATGTTAATAAATTTTAATTCGCTGATATATAAAACTCCATAACATGCTATTTTGTAACTTACTCACATAAATATTAGTTAATGAGATTTAGAAAATAATCCAAAAAAGCATATGTTTTAGTTATCTCAATTCCGTTTACGCATGTTAAAAGAGTAACCGAAGGTTTGGGGCGTTTAGGTCAATAATAAATTCATTTAACGTACAAAACACAACTTTCGGAGATAACGTATCAATTTCCTTGTTTTATTTCTAACAGAATCATATTGTGTTGATGTATTGCTAATCTAAAAATATCTGATAATTAATTTCAGTATTCTGTTACAACGCTGATTGAAAAAAGCAATAAGGCAAAATAAACATAACAACAACAGCAAAAAGTATCAGATTAGTTTGACTAATTGAAGTATTTAGTTACGATTGTATGTACTTTTTTAGAAAATTAAGAGCGTTAGTTCAAAATGAAGTTGTGAAAGAGTTTTTTTTTAACAATAATTGTTATTATATAGCAATTACTTATCTATGAAAAATTTACTTATTAATTTAACTAAATGATAGGATACATTTTGTAAATTATTAATTTCTTTTTATTAATATTAAGGGCACCCCAAACTTTAGTTTCTAAAGTTTTAATAAGTTTGTCGATACTTTTCGATTACTTGCAGACATTTTCAACAAAAACTTTTTTGTAATTAATAATTAAGCAATACTTAATATTATTTCAATAAATTATGTGCGTTTTCAATAATAAAAATTATTCCTTATTTAATAAGGAAACGGGTCTGGCTTGTTTCGTTCTTACACACCAAAGTTCTTGTTGATTAAATTAAGTATTTAAAAATTAACACTCTTATCATGCTTTTATCGCTAAAATAGGGATTTTCAAATTAAACATTATACCTGTTTTATGTATGAATATAGGATCTATTATTATATTGGTTATATATACATATATATATATATATATATATATATATATATATAAATGATAAGTGTTTCGACATTCGTGTCGACTCGTGAAAGCGTTCACGTACGAAAATGTTAGCAACTTTGCTGACAGGTATGTAAAGAAGCTACAGTCGATTCAATAATTATAGGCAACATAACAGCTGGCAAGTATAAAATTTCGAATCGCCTGCAAAGTACGCAAGAGGTTGTACAATAGCAAAGCCAAACACTGAGAATCACCCGACAGCTGTTTCGTCCTTTTTACAATTTGCATGTGCTAAGTTTGAGCCCGGGTGCTATAAGTCACCCATATATGGAGGACTTATAGCTTTCCATGTAAATCAACTCCAACCATGACCTACCTAAGTATGACAAAAATTACGGGATGACCTTGTTTTTATACACCATAATATAGTTCGTTCTATCACCAACGAATTGGTGGCGGTAGTATCGCGTATAATTCCTGCTGTATATTAGATTTCTTTCTACAGTAGCTATATCATCCTCTGTATATTCAATTTGTGAACTGCCGTAGAAAAGTCTTCCACTGTAACGGCAACATTGGTGTATTTTTCTTATGGCGATAAAATTCATTGCATACGAGTACTGGCATTTGTTCCATTGGGGAAGGGGAGTTGTGGTATTGTAGCGTTCTGAAATTTAATGCAATTTAAAAAAAGCAAATTACAGCTGCATTATTCAGAATAAATATGACTTGTTATACATCAATTTGTAGCTATTTAAATAATAAAGGCCGTCGTTAAAACAACGGTTCAGAAATAGAACGTAATGTAAGAAATTCTAATAAGTGCCTTATTTTTTACTTTTAATCCCAAATTCATGCTTTTATTCAGTTTTTTTACATACCAGTTTTACAATATGTTGACATTTTCTGAACTACACTGGAAAGAGGAGACATTTTTATTCTTGATTTATGATTATTAAGAAGAGTTCAATCTTCGCTTAAAGTTAACTTGTAAATTGTATCCTTAGAAATTAAAACTACACTTAACTTAAGCGGAGATTAAACAACTGGGCCTAAGTCATTCTTTATACAAAGTTTTGCTTGTCAAAAAGTTTATTTGAAATATTTGAATCCAAGATCGATTAACGTAGTTTTAATAAATTAAGCAAACGTGAAAATGCTTAAGAGAGAAGTGCCATTATTTATCATTTTGGAATAAAATTTTATTTGAAAAAGTTTATGTAGTCTGATGTGAGTCTAAATAAAATTTGATTAATAAATTTAGAGTTTTTAGTTTTCCATTGTATTATTCTTATACTAGTTTGAATAGGAACTTACTGCCGTATTCACACAGTATATTAAAGAACAAGTTTTATAAGGATTGATTTGGAGCACAAATCCCAAAGTAGAAAACGAGCCGCAGGCACAGCTTTATAAAACGAGTACTTTATAATTATTTTCTAATTGTATTTCCCATGTTTACTTATTTTAATTTAAAACCTGTGTAGAAAATTTTATGGGTTGATTGATAGTTGACACTCCATGTCACCTTGATTTTTGAATATTTTTACCGCCGTCTGTCAATTCAATTACGAATTTTTTAATTTTATTGAATTAATGTGGCAAAAATATAAAACATAGCATTAAAACAAATAACAATAAATAAATAATAAGAAATAACAGTAACAATATGAGTGAAGATGATAATATACCCGCCAAAAATCCTTGACATCAAATTACCCTAAATCCATTAAAGTGCTATTATGCATAAGCCATAATAGACACATACTGCAAAGCGTAATGGGCATATTATTAAATAAAATTAGAAAAATACAATTTAACATAAATTTTGTTGTTAATTTTTGTTGAAATTTTGCATTTAGACATGTAGTACAGTCATTATACAAATTTGCTAAGAAAATTTGGGAGAACGAAATTTTAAAATTAGATAGTAGCATATTTCTCTAACATATCAAAAGCTTTCCCAGTTATATGACCCCGGTTATTGAAAATACAAAATGTTTATTATTTTTAATTGTTTAAATCTGAATCTTGTTTAATTCGGAAATTATAAAACATAGTTTCAAACAAAAGTTGTAGTGTAAGATCTTGGCTACAACTTTGATAAATTTTTTTTTTGATATTTTCAATTCAACAGAAATTTTAGTTATTGCGCATGCGCAATCACCTAAATTCGTTTAGTATAAACGCCTCCACTTTGATTGACAATTTGTGATAGAAATATATTACAGAAAAATTTTGAAATTGGTAATATCTATTAAATTTTTAGATTACAATATTTTCCTAAAGATTTGAGTCATTTTTAATTAAAATTCACTTCTTGAAATTAGGCTCTCATTTTTCGAAGTATGCATACCGCTCATGATTATAAAAGACATTAATTAAAATTACTTTTGCTTTTGTAATTCACCTTAATGCCTACCTTTTCATATTACTAAGCTAAACTAATCTTATTTAAATCGGAAAAAAATATCAACATTTCAATCTTTGACTTTTTTAGTACTTTGTAAAAAATGTAAAATTTTTAAAATTAAAATCGTTATAGTTTGAAGAATAATTGTTCTATCTTTATAAAATTTGATTGAAAGTACTTTCAACTGCATACTTTGAATAGTTATTTTGTTATATATGTATTTATCATCAAATTCAAATACTACACTCTTTTTGGTGCAAAGATCAAAAAATTTGACGTTGATAGCTCCCAGCTAAAGTTGCGATACTGAAACTTTCTTAACATACAAATGAATCTTTCTAGTAGCGCTTATTTTACAAACAATTGTGACGCTTAATTGTTTAAAAGCAAAATGCATTATCAATGGACTAAAAACAAAAAAGTCTTCGGCTCACAGTATGCTTTTCTCTTACTTTATTTAGAGTGCATTTTTGTGCCTATTCTAATATTTTACGTTTATTATTTAATATCTCTGTAGAAAACGAGTAAAAAATTACTTTTCATAAACTACCGGCCGGCCGTCCGTCCGTATGTAAACCTGATTCCGGCTAATCCACTGGTCCGATTTTCATGAAACTTAGCATGTAAGTGTTATTTATAATTGCGCAAATTTAAGTAGTATTTGGGTATAATCCATCGAGCCCAAAAAGGTACATTACCTACAGTTTTCTTATTTTTGATTATTTTCAAAATATTAAGTTTTTCCAATTTTCTTTAAATAAATGTTGTTTGCAATTCAGTTCTACATAACTTTTGTTTACAATATTTTTGGATCTAAATAAAGTAATTACTGAGATATCGTTATCACTTGACATTAATTGTTTTAATTATTTCTCGAAAAGTATTAATTGTAGAAACAAAGTTATAAAAGAAAGTTATTGTAAATTTGATTGTACAATGTTATCTACCGTTTGCTGTTAAAGAGTTATCTTGAAATCTGTAAAAGAGTTTTATATACCTGTTTAATTTACACAATACTCTACCTTGTAAAAATGAAAATATCAAAAAATTTAAATGAAAGTTATAGGAGAGAGTAAAATAAGACGAGGAAAACAAGATCTTATTTTCGAAGTTTTGAGATATATAAGTGATTATAAGATGGTGGGGCTGGTGGAAACATGGATGGAGGAGAAAGATTGGGAAGAGTGGAAAGACAAGATGCCTCAAGAATTTGCGGGATATACAGTTTGCGGAAAAACAGACAGAGGGAATAATAACAGGGGTGATGAAAGAATGAAAAAGAAAAGGAGGAGAAAGAGGAGAAGATTAGGCTAATGAAAACTAATATACAAACAGAAAAGGGGAAAGGTACGAGATAGTAACAATTTATGGAAAAGAGTATGGAAAGAATGAATGAATAAGGAAGAAAATTGGTAGAATTCTGTGAGGAAAAAGATGGACAATATTAAACGGAAACACGGAGGAAGAGGGAAAGGGAATACACTTTGATTGGAGAAAGAGGCAGTCGGTGATAGATCATGTAATTACAAAATGAGAGGAGTATTGAAGAATAGAAACATTTAAAATTGGTGTAAGTGAAGATTCGGACCATCAACAGAAGTGACCTTAGTGGGAGAGGGAGAACAAGGTATAAAAGAAGAAGAAGAAAAGGAGAGAAGTGAAGGTATGGACGGAAGAAAGTATAGAAGAAAGTACAAAGAAAAGATGGGGAGAAAGCAAAGGTCAGAAGATGGAATAGAGGAAGAGATAACCAGATAGTAAAACCAAATGGAGGAAGCAAATAAAAAAGGAAAAGTTTAGGAACAAGAACAAAAGAATTGGGAAAACGAAATGAATGGTGGAATGAAAGTGCCAATAAAGCAAAGAGAGAAATGAGGATAGTAATAAAGAAAATGAAAAGAGGGAAAATAGAATTGCAGAATATAAAATATTAGGATGAAATTCAAAGAAGAATGTAGAAAAAGAAAATACATAATAGATTGAGATTGGAGAAATAAGAAAACGAAGGACAAGTTTGGGAAGTTCATGAGAAGAAGAAGGAAGAAAATAAAACAGAAGCAAAAAATTGAAGGGAAAAATGGCCAATATTGTAAGAAGTTAAGAAGAAGAAGTGTTAACAAAATTAAAAAGGAAAGGGAGGTACAGACGGAACACAAGGAGAGCAGTGGAGATATACAGGGGAAACAATGGGAGAGAGATTACGAAGAATATTTGGAAAAATATGAAAGGAGGAAGGTTGTCGAAAAAATGGAGAGGTCAAGGTTCGTCTAATATACAAAGGAGGAGATAAGAAAAAGAGAGAAATTACAGAGGAGTTAGCCTCTTAATGTCGGATATAAGATTTACGTGAAATAATAAGAAAACTGTTAAGAAAGAAATAGGAAAAAGTTGGTATCGGATTGGAAGATGGGTTTTAGGAGACGAAGGGGAACAGTGGACAACATATACATACTAAAAAGATGTTCTAAGGAGATAGGGAGAAAGGAGGAAAATGTTTGCAATATTTGTAGATCTGAAGTCAATAAGGTAGACAGGGGATTGTTGAAAGAGACGGAAATAAATAAAGATCTGATAGAAGCATCTTGAGAATTTGGGGTAGGAAAGGCTGCCCATTGAACCCTTGTTTGTTTTTCTTTCTCATCCCTAATTACTTTTTCTTTCTTCTCGATACTTTTGTTCCTTCTTTCCCCCTTCCAACTCTTCCATCCCTTTATCGTCTCACTCATCTCCTGCTCATATACCACTATTGTCCTCTATCCGTCCTTACCACCTTTCTCATTACCACTCCTTGTCTCTGCTCCACTCCCCTCCTTTCATTTCAAACCCTTCTTACACCTGATACTATTCCCACTTTCGCTCTTCCCTTTTATTGCTTGTCGCGAACTGTACCTTCCATTCATATCCCACAGGCATTCTCCCCATACTCTCCCAATCTTTTCTACTGCCCACCACCTCAAACCCTTTCTAAATACTGCCAAAGCCACACTTTGTTTTTAATTCCCTGCCACATTCCAAAACACAAATTTTAATTGCTCATTCTTCTTTGTTCCCATTTTCCTTTCCTCTCTTTTTTTTCTATTCCATGTCTTCTTTCCCATCTTTGCCAAGTCCTTACCTTTATATCCATCATTATCTCCTCCACTTCTGCTAGTTTTTTGTTATTTTCACTAATCTGTCCTTCTGCTCATCCAATTTACTTTTCTGTTTCCAAACTTCATTTTATGCTCCACCGAACCCATTCACTAACACGCCTCTTCCAGTAATTAATTTGGATACTGATTGCCTCTCTATACCAAGTTGTTTCTTCATCATGTTTTCCACTCTGCTGTTTTAATTCCATCTTTTCTTCTTTCAGTTCCATTCCTCTTAGTATTATATTCGTTCCTCTTTTTTTCTCTTTCCATATTGTCCAATTTCCTTCTAATTGTCTTATTCTATTTTCAGTGACGTTTTCTCTTCCTTCCATCGTTCCACCGTTTCTTCCACTTGGCTTTTCTGAACTATTCCTTTAAATTCCTCGTATGATTATTTCTTCCTTTATCTCTATTCTTGATTCCTCTATTTTCTTTAGAATAAGTTCCATCTCATTTTTCCTTTTATGTTCGAATTCTATCTACCCCCCGAATCCCATAAGGGCGAAACGTTGGCATTTTTTATTAATAAGAATCGGTGTTAATACTCCCACCACAAGGAAGAGCTTAATATATAAGGACATCACATGAACTATCGAGAATCCCACTTATTTGCTGTCCTCACTACTGATCACTCTCATCACCCACTCATCCAGGTTTCTGAATTTTTTCTTTTTCTTTACCTACGTCTTATCTATCCTCTTAATTATTTTACTTTCTGTTCGTTTTTTCTGGGTTTATTTTTATCAACTTCATTGTTTTTTAATCTACACATAAATCTTGAATTTCCTTCTTCTTACGTTCCCGTTTTTCTTTTTTAAGTCTTTTCTTTATCTTTCCTGTTTCCCATATTTTTACTTCTTCAAATTTTTTAAATAACTATTCTTATTTTTTCTCGCGTCTGAACTCCAAATAATTCAACCTAACAGAGTTTGGACATTAATCAACTTTTTAAGTACTCAAACTTTTAATTGTTGTAAATGTTTTTAGAATTTAAAAATCTCCAAAGTTGTCATCAGAACCTCTGACTTTGAACACTTTCTAAAACTGTTATCAGCATTATTTAGAACCCTTAAACAAAATGTTGTTCAAACTTAAAACTTGATGAGGTTCAGCAATCCATTCTTTTAGAATTAAGGGTTCTTATGCAGTTTGGAAAGTATTCAATCAGAGTTCTAACAGAAATTAGAAGGATCGAAAGCTAACCGAAAAACTATCTGTTTGAACTCTTAGTTGGACATGGTATTTTTAGTGTTCTACTATATTTTAACGGTAAGTTATTGTTAATATGTTTAGTTTAATTTAATTTTGTGTTAAGTTTCATTTCCAAGTTGACTATCACCATCTAAGTAATATAGTGATTCCAAAATAATGTTAGCTACTATATAGGATAGATTGACACATTGAATGCCTTTATACGTTTTAATATCGTCAACTCAACAATTACTGTGTTCTATACATCTAGACAAAGGAAATATTAAGTTTAATTTATAGCAGCACCCTAATTATTCTCTTGCTTAAATAGTACAAAAGTCGGTAATTTTGAAGCTAAGCGTGTTTTACATTATACTTTTGATACCATCCCTAAACTTTTTCTAGTAGGTAACCAGAACCTTGTCAAAGCAAAAAAAGTAGAACAGACAAGCGAAACCGTCGGTATCACCACTCGTTAACTTTGAACAGCTTTTCGACGTGTTTGTCATTTTGCTTGACAAGTTTCTAGTTACTAGATAAAGTTTAGAAATAGTATGAAAGTATAATAAACACGATTTTGGTTGTACTTCCATTGCTAGAGGCGTGTTTTTACATAGTAGCATGATACAGTATTATCATGAATTATTACTTGCCCATTTACTGTAGTATTATGCAGATGTTTTCGACAAATAGATGACTCATTTAACAAAGAGTGTAGTTATTTATTTAGTCTAATAGTGTTTAATAACATAAAATAGGCAATGAAAATGTATCACATACTTTACTTTCTAATAGTTTGACTCAGTGAAGTCACCAAATATTTGTATTTTTTGTGTACAGATTTTGTATGAAGTTCTCTGTGCTTATTTTGAGAGTTCTTCACACTCAAAGTCACGTTTAGAGATTGCATTTTCTTAATGCATTTTTGAAAGAAAGTTGCGGCCTACTTCTTTGGCCAGTTTGTCCACGGAATGTTACTCTTATTGCTTTAGTCCGTTTTTCTTTTTGAAATAAGCTCTTCTTACTGGTATTTCAGCCTGCTCATCATTTCTCATCGTTGTTCAATAATTTTTCTGCATTACCTGCAGCCGATTTGTGTCTGACAAATATCATCAGCCTAACGATTCTTAAATTTTCAGCACAGTAGTTTGACATGCCAGAGTTTGTAATAGTCTGAAAATATAAGATGCATCTATGCACTTAATGTGTGGCTCATAAAAAGCTGGCCATTCTTCTCCGAGTCATACATCAATTGAGTCAAGGTGAAGCCAGTCGTATTACGGGCGATTGCAAATGAAAACGGCCTTTTCTCTGTTTTCTTTTTGCTTCCTGTTTGTACCACACTAGTAGTGGAACACACTCTCACAAGGGTGATGTCTGTTGTGTTTGTATTAGTCAATTTATTTTTGAAAGAGGTTTTTCTTTTTGTGATTTTAGAAGAGATGTTGCTTGATGACTCTGTTGGATGATGTGTGATGCAGACTATATAATGAATAAATTTATGTCTTATTTAATGTGTGCTTATTAAGAATACTCAGTCAAACAGCATTGTGGTCGATTCTGATCTCTGAATCAGAAAATGCACTCAATAGGCGCGACGATTTCGAAACAGATACAGAGCTGTAAAATATTTAAGATGTAAGATGTAAATACAGTAATTAAAATGTGGAAACGCAACAGTAAATACAAGTAAACACTTATTGTGTAATATACGTATCTTTTGGTTACTTATGAAAGTGAGTGTCCTAACATACTCTTTTGATCGTGGTCTCACAGCTGAAAACTGCTGGTATTCGGCTCCTATACCTTATTCTGACACATTCTGACTGTTCTTGAGGTCTAGGTACATTGTATTTATGTTGTAAATTTCACGTTGCTGAGAAAATAGAGCCAAGAGCATATTTATCTACTAACAATATTTTGTTAAATTTATATAATAGTAGGCAGTACGATTAAACAAAGTGTCACATTGGCTCTTTTTTAAAATTTACTTTTCTAAAGTTATACAGTGGTTGTGAATGTTGATGATTTACAGAGTATCATTTAGCATTTAATAAAATTCTCCGAAAAATAGCGCTTGATAAGAGAAATGCAAGAATGTGTGTTCAGATGCGTGTACCTATCACGATGTATCGTATGAGGCTTATAGACAATAAATACAGTTCCCCATGCGATGTTTAACAATTCTTATTTTACAAATAAAAATTAAATATTTGAATATTAATTCAAACGGTCGCAATGAATATTGTTGTCAATTTTTCAAACAATCTTTTTTCTATGCAAGACAGTTAGGCACAAACAGCTTGTGAAATTTCACTTTTGGTATGACAAATATAAGCTTAGAGCGTAAAGTCTGATTTACTTATAAGTACTAGAGCGTGTAGATTGTTTGAGTTTTAGTTAACCCTATATTTTAATAAACAAAGATAATGTCCACGCAATCTCACTTAAGCCTCTAACTGTAATCACTGCCTGGGCCTCAGTCATACTCTCACTAGTTCAACACATCTGTTTCATTAGTAACTGATAGAAAGATAGCAGTGCCTGATTGCAGAAAGCCTAAGCGTAACATGTGTGTGTGCTTTACCCGTGCTATCATTCGCACTCATAAAAAGACCTACTACACACTTGTTGCATAACATTATGGCTATAATGGTCACTATACATAAAATTCATAAATTGGGTAGTATCATTTAGTCTTTATTGTTCTTCACATATAGCTTACACAAGCTACACATCTGCTTTTGAAAGCCAAATTCATATTTGAAATTTCGGTGTAGCAAATACTATTAAACATAATAGTTTCACTATTCGATAAATAGAAGAGTTGTCAACAGCAGCATGTTTTTATGTGTGTTTCATAAACAGTCTCAGCAGCTAAAATACAAATGTTTTTATTTTCTTTATAAAAGTAAAATTTATCAATAACTATTCTTGATACTTACTTCAGCAATGTATTTTAGATACCTTCTTAGAAGTTTTTAGCTTTATTGATTATACTATTGTTTATTTATATAGTGTAAGTTTTTCTGAAAGTTGATCTTCTAATATTGTTTTATTTTTTATATTTTGTTGGTTGAAAATACACCACACATTTTCTATATTGAATATTTTCTTTAATTGGTGTGTCAACATATTTAAATCTTGTTTTTATTTATTTTATCTACTGTACTTTTATATTAATTTAGACTACTTCTTGAAAATAACGCCGTTTCCTTCCTGAGCTATACATCTGTAGCTGCAGGACGCGATTTGTTGCAAAATCATTTGTTGTTTTTCGAATTGTAACAGGTAACATCGTACTGTGTGTCGAGAATATAACAACAGAAAGAATATTATAGCCTGTAATGAGGGGTGTTTGCGAAAATGTAAAACTCCATTTACTATTGATTGAAACATTTCTTTGTTTGTTTTCTTTTCTGGTTATTTCGTAAAATATAAATAGTAGAAATGTTTTATTATTATTAGCTGATTTTTAATGTATCATAATTATACGTGGCGAGTTCTTTTCACATATTGCATTAAAATTATCATTGTTTTAGATTTTTAGTACTACAAATAAAATATTTATTTAAACGACTTTTTTGTACAGATAAAGAACTGTCGGCACATCTTCAGCTATGTTACCGGGAATACGGAGGAGATTGTTACTGTTTAGTTATAGTGTCAATGACTGATATTTCTGCTTGTGAGGACTCCATGTATAGCAAGATTCTTGAGTTACTTATTGAATGATGTGTTAAGTGTGTAGGGATATAGTAGTATCACCTGGTGAAAACATAGGACTTATAGATATGGAAGATTTATCATCCAGTGATATGAGCCTCCGCTTATAAAAATATATGATGTGAGCTCCACTTTATTTGTGCTTTCCGCATAGCGGAGTTTATAGATTAAATTCCTCGCTTGTTTTATCATCTGTACATTTGCACAGTTCGAACATTGCGCATTACTACATGTTGCCGTGTTCGTATACGAAAGTGGGCCCATCTGGGCTTACAGGGATGTGTTTCAGCCTATAACATCATATTTAAAATAAATAGTTTGCAAACGCATATTATACTAACAAGCAGCTCTTGTAACAGTGCGTATGATTATGAAATATGCAGTGCTGTGCCAGATGTCAAATAGCTTATGCAATTACTGTGTTTGGGATAGTGTATTAGAGTTGTGTGTTGGTTTAGCACTATGGTAGTGCAAGTTTTGTTGAATTTATTTATAACAAAACTTTTTAATTATTTGAGAGATCGTGATTTTAATAATGTGAGTTGTAGAGTATTAGCTATGGTTTAATTAGTACACATTTTTTTTGTTAGTAAACTTTTTCTGTAAAATTTCTGATATTTGGTATTTTTTTTAAACTGATTTCTGATTTGAACAATTTATCATGTAAATAGTCACACATATCACAGTCATATAAGTTTCTCAGCTTGTACGGCAGCTTACATCATTCACTGCGTATTTCTTTAAATAAAATAATGCCTGCTCATCAATGGTTTGAAATAAATACGATAAAATTACTTATTTATCAAGCTAATATTTTTTTAGAATTGTGGACAGTTTTCCTCCGCACATGTAAGAAAATAAGGGAAAGTTTTTTATGCAGTATTTTCCTTTTAAGATGAGCGCACTTATATCAACGGTTGCTTGTAACAGACCACACGCCCGATCGCGGTATCACCCTCGATCTGGTCACAGGTTTCACCTGAAATAGCGATAGACAATAGATGGGTTAATGACATCACTTCGGATTTCAGAACGGACATCAACACGATCGTACTAATATGCGGCCGCACATTATATTAAATGCAATCTTACAGCACGTAATACTGGGCTGTAACTTAAAGGGTGTGCACTCGCCGATCAAGATGTTACATCAGGTACCATGTTGCTACCTTCTGGTTCCATTATCACGGTTAAACATGTGGTCGAATAGATGATAACGATATGCGATTATTTCGTGCAAATAAAAATGCAACTTGGATTCATATCTTCATCAGTAAGGAATCAGTCCGGAACTTTCTGCCTAAAATGTCAAGAAGGGTGCCATTTTGCAAAACATGAATCCTTAGTCAATAATACTGATCATTTGGGCCTTTTGTAAATATAATGATTTCACGATTAAACAAAAGAAATTTTCCTCAAACTTTACCTGAAACAAACTGAACGTGTATTAGAGCCTGTGTTGTTTCATCAAATTTAAAACAAATGTTACTACCAACAGTTATTGCCACAGCACAAGCGTAACAGCAGGACGTAAGCCAACTGCGGGCGGTTAATTGACATGATCTTCACTGAAACAGCCTTGGCCTGTGTAACAGCATTCGGTGCCACAGGCGGCTGAGCCCGCTCGCTTTTACCTCTGTTTTTTTTTTTTTTTTTTTTTTTTTTTTTTTTTTTTTTTTTTTTTTTTTTTTTTTTTTTTTTTTTTTTTTTTTTTTTTTTTTTTTTTTTTTTTTTTTTTTTTTTTTTTTTTTTTTTTTTTTTTTTTTTTTTTTTTTTTTTTTTTTTTTTTTTTTTTTTTTTTTTTTTTTTTTACTACTTGTTGGATATGACAAGATTTTTGAACTTCCATTTCTTGGGTATGATTTCTACTAATGTGTCTTCCGAAATTAGTGACAAAATTTTCGCAAAAATAGCAAAATCGCGCTTAATATTTTTATTTTTATTTGGCAGTCAACAATTTCGCCTTCGTTTAAATTGTCTAAAGCACTGTTTCTTCTTAAACTTGTTTGAGTTTCAACTCCGTTATCATTATTTACTAAGTTGTTTTCAGAATTATCATTTTCCAAATCCAAAAGAGACTCCTATAAGAAATAGTTCTTTGAGAAAAACTATCTAATATATGTGTATAAAAATGTGAAAAATAAAATTTTGTTTCTAATAGATTTTTAGGGCAGAAAAAATCTGCTTAACATGAGTAAACTACGTCTTTTTGTGAGTTTTAATAGTTTAAGAAAACTTACATTAGAATCTGAATCGGAAGAAGAACTTAATGGATGAAAATCTGGATCGGCGAATTCATCATCAACTGTTGATTCTTCGTCAGAAGTGCATTCCTTAAAATATGCAGGCAATATAATATCAAAAAAAAATGTACACAAGATTTTTAAATTTTTAGTTGACAATATTTTGCAGGATTTGTAACGATAGAAACATGTGATTTTTCCCTAGTGTTAAAGTAAATAATATGACAATTACCAAACAAAAAACATTAAAATTTGAAAAAAAGTAGTGGGAGATATTAGAAAACAGTCACACACAAAATTTAAAATTCAAAAAGTGTTGGGCTTCGAAAATTTTTTTTTTCTTTATCTACAATAAACTTCACCAGGTCTTGTTACGAATAAAGATTTGTTTCAATTGAGATCATATTAGTTAACCATATTTTTGAGTTGTACGTCAAAATCTCTTTGTTACGCTTATTATTATTAACTAATGCTTTCAATTCCGGATTGAATTTAATTGTAACTGTTTGTTTTAAATTTGAGTAAACAAGCACAGATTTCCTAATACACGTTCGTTTGATTAGGTAAGTTTGAGGAAATTTCTTTTGTTTTTAGTCATTAATCATTACCATATTTACCAAAAATTCGTAGTAAGTTATTATTATTTCGTTCATTGATTTTTAAATGTTGCCCTTTAATTTGACGATTTTGTTGTTTTCTTGTTTTGAGAAGTTCAGTTTGGTTCCTTATGCTGATGAGATATGAAAATCCAAGTTGCATTTTTTATTTTGTAGTATCATATATCGTTATCATCTATTCGACCACATGTTTGGCGCCATTGACCAACATTGGAATTTAAATTATGCTTATGAGGTACTTTCAATTGTGCTTAATATTTGATAAATGTTTTTGGGAATTAAAAATGATTTTTACCCTTTAAGTTTTTAGCTTTAGTGGTACAGCAGAATTTCATGTTCTTTAATAAGATACATTTAATATAATGTGCAGTACCTTATTAATTTTTTGTTCGTGTTGATCTTCTGGGAAATGATCAGGTTCCTGGTGATCTTCTAAGGAATTATCAGAAGTGGTGATGGTGTTATCCTGATTGTCCTATCGACTATTTCAGTTAAATTACTGCTTGATTTTAGATCGGGTGTAAGCTGATATACCACTATTTTCTTCTGATATCGAACGTGCTGATTCTGGGGTATGAAAAGGTCTATTGCAAAGCCAACCATTTCTTTTTTTTTCCGTTGGTGTTAATATAGGAAAACAGTGCATGCATACTAAAACAAAAAAAGGAAAAATACTGCATAAAAACCACTTATTTTTTCTTACATATTCTGGAGGAAATAATCGATCCGACATGTTAATTCCTAAAAATATTAAGCATTACTTTGATAAATAAGTAATTTTATCGTATTTGTTTCAAAACCATTGTGTTATGAATAGACATTATTTTATTTAAAAGAATACCTTGATTGATTGGTCTTAAACACCATTACAAACTGAGCTTATATGACTGTGATATATAATGTGATATTTACACATGATAAATTGTTCAAATCCGTCGAAGTTCACTAAAAAAATGCAAATCTCTCAGAACACGGGAAAAAATTAAGAAGTTTACTAATATAAAAAAAAGTGTAGTAGCTAATTAAACCATACTTCTTTCTACAACTCACATTATTAAAATTACGATCTCAAAATGAACAAAAAAGTTTTGTTATAAAATAAAATTCAAATTCAATAAAACTTGCACTTACCGTAGTTAACATTAACACATAACTGCAAATACACTATCCAAAACAGAGGTCCGTAGACTTATTAGTTGCATATAAACATTTGACCAATCACAACGAAGCGCGCGTGTTTCATGAGAATCATACGCACTTGTTAGATGACACAAGGCTTTTTTTCTCTTGATTGAGATAATATGTTTCTTTTAAAATGCGTTTGCAGAATAACATTTATTTTTCGAATGCGTTGTTGTCAAATGAACGAAACTTACATCCACCGCTGAGTAAACCCAGATGGGTACTTTCAATATACAATTTACAGCAGCGCTATTACAAAATGCGGCAAATGGTCGAACTGAAGTACCCAAATGTTTTACAACGCGGACAAATAAAGTCCATCTGAAATTTTGTTTAGAGGTGAGGGTGATAAAATAAGCAAGGTTTAAGAGAAATCCTATATAAGCTCCGTATACGGAGCTCATATAGAAGTGGAGCTCACATCATATGTAATTTTTTATAAGCGGAGCTCATATCCACTGGATGATAAATATATATATATATACATCTCCATATCTATAAGTCCTCTTTACATGATGCATCTTTAGGTCATCCATCAGTTCCAACGGAAATACTGCAAAATAAGTTTAAATATATTACACATAACGCCATCAGTGTATGAATTCCAATAAATAATAAAGAGATCTTTATATACAATTGTTGTAAGTCCTCCATACAAACTGAGAATTATCAGTCATCCGGTTGCATATAACTAAATATCGGTGTTTCAGTCCTCCGTGTTTTATACATTGTATAAGCTGAGATGTCTTAGTAACCCGACAGTGTTGTCACGTAATCATTTCTTTATCTGTACAAAAAGTCGTTCATTAAATGTTTTTATTTGTAAGGTGCACTAAAAGCGTAAATCGGCAAAACCCATTAGTTTGTGCTGAACTAGTGCGAAGTAAGTATTGAAAAATTTTCCTTACACATTTTATATAGTGCATGATTTTGGTAAAATATTTGTAATAATAAAACACTTATTAATTTCTATTTATGTTTTACAGAAATGGCAGAAGAAATAAACAAGGGAAAATTTGTAGACGGTCAAATAGTAAATGGAGTTTTTAGATTTTCACCAGAATATGTAAGCGCTACCTCATTTGAATATAATATGTAATAATATAATTGTTATATTCATTTTTACAGTACGATGTTACCTGTTACAATTCGAAAAACAAACGCAAAGAAAAATGGTTTTGCAACAAATCGCCGTCACCAATACCTTCTAGATCATCTCTTAAGGAAGGGAAACGTGACAATTTTTCAAACGAAGTAAGTCCTAAATTATTATAAAAAGTACAATAGATTCAGTCGTAAAAACTCGTTGGCTATATTTATTTTACAATTAAGAAAATATTCAATATAAGAAAATGTGTAGTTAGTATTTTCCAACCAAAACTAAAAATACTAAAAACTGTTAACATTATTATTTAGAAAGATTAGCTGTTAAACTATGCAAAAACACACTATAAATAAATAAACTCATAGTATTCATCAATAAAGCTAAAACTTTTCTAAAATTTGTGAACGTAACAGAAAATACAAAAGAATTTTACATTTATTTTAAGACGAGTAAATTATCAAAAATTAGTTATTGATAAAATTTTACTTTTATAAAAGAAAAAAATCAAGAGCACATTTATTTATTTTTTTAGCTTACGGGACTATTTTTGTTTTATAATTTTTTTACATACGAGGCCAATAGGCATGTTGACAATAACTAAGAATCGCTAAAATTTTGTATTTATCGAATGAATTCTGAGTCATAGATTTCAAAACGCGTATTTGTTGTTTAATGGAGTATTTAACTACTGCGTTCAAATTTCAAATATCAAGTTTGGCTCGAAAACGCAGATTGATGTCATATTTGTGTAAAACATATGTGAACCAATAAGGTTTAAATGGTCACTACGGATTTAATAATTTTATGTATAGTGATTGGTTATAAGTTATAATAGTTATTTATGCAACAAGTGTGTAAAGTGGGTCTTTTTAATGGAGTACGAAGATGATAGCACGAGATTAAAATGACCTTTTACACACATGTTGCATACAAGATTTTTCTACAATCGAACGTATAACACTTTCTATCAGTTGCTAGTGAATTAGTTATGTGTTGGATTTAATTGAAATTATATTTAAGTTGGGGCAATTGATTCTAGTTAAGAACTAAAATTTGGGATTAAATTTGGACGTTATCTTTTGACATTATTATAAAAATATAGGGTTGACTACAAAACCGGCAATCTAGTTACTTTTACGCTCTAGTGCTTATAAAGTACGGAAATCTGGTTACTTTTTACGCTCTAGAGCTTATAAAGTACTTTTGTGCACTCTCTTTAAAAGTGAAATTTCACAAACTGACGTGCCTAACATTCTTACTTTACGCACGCTTGTAGAAAAAGTTGTTTACAGAAAATTGACCTAACAATATTCATTGCGGCCGTTTGAATTAATGATTCAAATATTTAATTTTATTTGTAAAATAAAATTGTTAAACAAAAATAATCACGTAAAAAAGAATTTAGTAAATATTTATTGTCTATAAGCTACCTCATACATTACATCGTATTAGAAAATTTTACATCAGTCATCTACCCAATTTTGTATTCTTTGCATTTCTCTTATCAAACATATTTTCGGAGATTTTTAATTCATGCTTTCGTGATGCTTCACATGTAAATCATCAACGACACGGCCGCTTATTGTAACTTTTTAGAGAGTAAATTTTAAAAAAAATTGTGTGACACTTGTTTTTGAAGATATCATTGCTTTATACTTATTATGTAAATTTAACAAAATATTGATTAGTAAAGGTCATATGCTCTTGTCTTAATTTTTTTTCTCAACTGTGACTAAAATTGGTACTATAGATCTATTAAATATTAAAGTTTTTGTCAAATTTATTATTCCACAAGTTTACGAACATAAATACAATAATGTACCTACTGAATCAGAACAGTCGGTTGTAGTCAAAAGAATAAAATTATAGAATTTTAGGTCTAACTTAAAGTTTTCTTGTAGTTACGATCAAAATTAATGTTGGTTTTCAAAGTTTTACTTAAAACAATAAAAAAGATACGTATATTACACAATAGAAGTGTTTACTATTAGTAATGTATTAGTAGTATTTACTGTTACGTTTCCCACATTTTTAATTTTCTTATTTACATCTTACATCTTAAATATTTTATACAATACTGTATCATATTTTCAAGGAATCATTCGCGCCTGTTACTGAGTCTACATTTTCTGATTCGGATCAAGATCCCGAATATATCCCTAGTAGCGATTTGGTAATTGATCTTAATAACACATTGAATAAAACTTATAAATTTATTCATTATAGTCTGCATCCACATCATCCAACAACACAGTCTCATCAAACAGCTTTATCTCTTCTAAAAATCTAAAAGAAAATAACTCAAATAAGTTGACTAATGCAAACAACGAACATCCTCCACTTAGTGAGAGGTGTGATTCCACTACTAGTGTGGAAGCAAAACAAACCCAGAACCAAAAAAGAAAACAGAAAAAATCCGTTTTTTGTTACTACTGTGAATCATACGTAATACATTTGGCTACCTTGACTCAATTGTTTAATATGTCGGAGAATGATATAGAACAGTTGGCCAGCTTTATGGGCCACACATTAGAAGTGCATAGATCATCTTATAGACTTCCGGATAGTATTTACCAAACTGCGAAAATGTCAAAATTGCTGGTGCTTATGGAGAAAGGTAAAGCTGGACAGTTTAAAGGAAAATCGTTAGATGACATAGACTTGAATGATGATTTGATGGACACAAATCGTACAGATTTGTCACAGGAAAATTTATTAGACAATAGCGATGAGGAAATGATAGACGAACAAAATACCGAAGTAGAAGAAAACGAAACTATTTCAAAAAGAAAAGCAAGTTCTAAAAAGTAACTCTGAAGAAAAGAGTACTTATTCCGTGGACCAAACAACAAAAAAAGTGACCACTGCTTTCTTCAAAATCACATTAAGAAAATGCAACCTCCTAAACGTGGCGAATGTGAAGAACTTATTTCTCAAAATAAAAACTTTTAGAAAACAAGAACTGGTTAAAAATCAAAGTCTTCATACAAAATCTGTACACAAAAAATCTAAATAATTTTGGTGACTACTTTAAGTCAAACTTTATTAGAAAGTAAAGTATGTATTACATTTTTTTGTTAAAACCTATTTTTAATGTTATTAGAATTTTCTCGTTATGATTTAAATAAATTACAACTACACTCTTTGTTCGTGGGTCATTATACATTTGTGAAATACTGCCATGATACTACAGCTTGGAACAAATAAATCGTTGATTAACATCGTAATGAACCATGATAATATAGTATCATGGTACTACTGTAGTAAGAAACCATAGGATTAATCTAGCAGTAGGTACATTAAATCGTGTTTACATTATACTTTTTCATACTGTTCCTAAACTTTTTCTAGTAACTAGAGAAACTTGTCAAAGCAAAAATGACAAACACGTCGAAACAGCTGATTCAAAAGTTAACGAGTGGTGATACCGACGGTTTTCCTTGTCTGTTCTACTTTTTGCTTTGACAAGGTTCTAGTTACCTACTAGAAAAAAGTTTAGGGATGGTATCAAAAAAGTATAATGTAAAACACGCTTAGCTTCAAAATTACCGACTTTTGTACTATTTAAGCAAAGAGAATAATTAGGGTGCTGCTATAAATTAAACTTAATATTTCCTTCTGTGTCCTAGATGTATAGAACACGTAATTGTTGAGTTGACACGATATTAAAACGTATAAAGGCATTCAATGTGTCAATCCTATATCCTATATAGTAGCTAACATTATTTTGGAATCACTATATTACTTAGATGGTGATAGTCAAACGGAAATGAAACTTAACACAAAATTAAATTAAACTAAACATATTAACAATAACTTACCGTTAAAATATGTAGAACATAAAAAATACCATGTCCAACTAGGTTCAAACAGATAGTTTTTCGGTTAGCTTTCGATCGCTACAATTTCTGTTAGAACTCTGATTGAATACTTTCCAAACTGGCATCAGAACCCTTGAGAATTCTAAAAGAATGGATTGCTGAAGACCTCATCAAGTTTTAAGTCTTGAACAACATTTTGTTTAGAGGGTTCTAAATAATGCTGATAATAGTTTTAGAAAGTGTTCCAAGAGTCAAGGGTTCTGATGACAGCTTTGGAGATTTTTTTTAAATTCTAAAAACATTTACAACAATTAAAAGTTTGAGTACTTAAAAAGTTGATTAATGTCCAAACTCTGTTACGGTTGAATTATTTTGGGTTCAGACGCGAGAAAAAATAAGGAATAGTTATTTAAAGAATTCCGAAGAAGTAAAAATATGGGGAAACAGGAAAGATAAAGAAAAGACTTAAAAAAGAAAAACGGGGAACGTAAGAAGAAGGAAATACAGGATTTATGTGTAGATTAAAAAACAATGAAGTTGATAAAAATAAACCCAGAAAAACGAACAGAGAAGTAAAAGAATTAAGAGGATAAATAAAGACAATAAATAAAAAAAGAGAAAAAAATTCAAGAAACTAGACAAAAAGGTGGAAAAGTGAAAAATATGAAGAAAAAAACAGGGGAAGAAATTAGATCGAAGTAAACGGGAACAATAAATAAAATTGAATGAATTCCTCCAATAGTTTACTTAAAAGGTGATGTCCTTATATATTAGCTCTTCCTTGTGGTAGAGGTAATTAACACCGATTCTGTGTAAAAATGCCAACGTTTCGCCCTTATGGGATTCGGGGGTAGATAGAATTCGAGAACATAAAAGGAAAAATGAGATGGAACTTATTCTAAAGAAAATAGAGGAATCAAGAATAGAGATAAAGGAAGAAATAAATAAAAACCACGAGGAATTTAAAGAATAGTTCAGAAAAGCCAAAGAAGAGTGGAAGGAAACGGTGGAACGATGGAAGGAAGAGAAAACGTCACTAGAAAATAGAATAAGACAATTAGAAAGGAAATTGGACAATATGGAAAGAGAAAAAAGAGAACGAATATAATACTAAGAGGAATGGAACTGAAAGAAGAAAAGATGGAATTAAAACAGCAAGTGGAAAACATGATGAAGAAACAACTTGGTATAGAGAAGACAGTAGTGGCATCAAGAACAATTGCGGAAGGGGTATTGTTAGTGAAGATGGGTTCGGTGGAGCATAAAGTGGAAGTTTGGAAACAGAAAAGTAAATTGATATGGGATGAGCAGAAGGACAGATTAGTGAAGAAAATAACAAAAAACTAGCAAGTGGAGGAGATAATGATGGATATAAAGGTAAGGACTTGGCAAAGATTAAGGAAGAAGATATGGAATAGAAAAAAAGAGAGGGAAAGGAAAAATGGGAACAAAGAGAATAGGCAATTAAAATTTGTGTTTTGGAATGTGGCAGGAATTAAAAACAAGAGTGTGGCTTTTTGGCAGTATTTAGAAAAGTTTTGAGGTGGTGGGCTTGGTAGAAAAAGATTGGGAGGTATGGGAAGAGAGAATGCCTGTGGGATATGAATGGAAGGTACAGTTCGCGACAAGAAGCAATAAAAAGGGAAGAGCGAAAGTGGGAATAGTAACAGGTGTAAAGAAGGGGTTTGAAATGAAAGGAGAGGGAGTGGAGCAGAGACAAGGAGTGGTAGTGAGAAAGGTGGTAAGGACGGATAGAGAAGTTTACAAAGTAATGGTGGTATATGAACAGGAGATGAGTGAGACGATAAAGAGGATGGAAGAGTTGGAAGGGGGAAAAGAAGGAACAAAAGTATCGAGAAGAAAGAGAAAAAGTAATTAGGGATGAGAAAAAAAACAAACAAGGGTTCAATGGGCAACCCCTTTCCTACCCCAAATTCTCGGATGCTTCTATCAGATCTTTATTTATTTCCGTCTCTTTCAACAATCCCCTGTCTACCTTGTCAAATGTTGACTTCAGATCTACAAATATTGCAAACATTTTTCCTCCCTTCTCTCCTATCTCCCTATTAAGAACATCTTTTAGTATGTATATGTTGTCCACTGTTCCCCTTCGTCTCCTAAAACCCATTTTCCAATCCGATATCAACTTTTTTTTTCTATTTCTTTCTCCAACAGTTTTCTTATTATTTCACTGTAAATCTTATATCCGACATTAAGGAGGCTAACTCCTCTGTAATTTCTCTCTTTTTTCTTATCTCCTCCTTTGTATATTAGACGAACTATGGCTTCTCTCCATTTTTCTGACAACCTTCCTCCTTTCCATATTTTTTCAAATATTCTTCGTAATCTCTCTCCCATTGTTTCCCCTGTATATCTCCACTGCTCTCCTTGTGTTCCGTCTGTACCTCCCGCTTTTCCTTTTTTAATTTTATTTAACACTTCTTCTTCTTCTTAACTTCTTACAATATTGCTTCCATTTTTTCCCTTCAATTTTTGCTTCTGTTTTATTTTTCTTCCTTCTTCTTCTCATGAACTGCCAAACTTGTCCTTCGTTTCTTATTTCCTCAATCTCAATCTATTATGTATTTTTTCTTTTTCTACATTCTTCTTTGAATTTCATCCTAATATTTTTATATTCTGCAATTTCTATTTTCCTCTTTTCCATTTTCTTTATTTACTATCCTCATTTCTCTCTTTGCTTTATTGGCACTTTCCATTCCACCATTCATTTCGTTTTCCCAATTCTTTTGTTCTTGTTCTAAACTTTTCCTTTTTTGTTGCTTCCTCCATTTGGTTTACTATCTGGTTTATCTCTTCCTCTATTCCACCTTCTGACCTTTGCTTTCTCTCCATCTTTTCTTTGTACTCTTCTATACTTTCTTCCGTCCATACCTTCACTTCTCTCCACTTTTCTTCTTCTTCTTTTTATACCTTGTTCTCCTCTCCCACTAAGGTCACTTCTAGCGGTTGATGGTCCGAATCTTCACTTACACCAATTTTAAATGTTTCTATTCTTCAATACTCCTCTCATTTGTAATTACATAGTCTATCACCGACTGCCCTCTTTCTCCAATAAAGTGTATTCCCCTTTCCCTCCTTCCTCCGTGTTTCCGTTTAATATTGTCCATCTTTTTCCTCACAGAATTCTACCAATTTTTCTTCCTTATCCATTCATTCTTTTCCATCTCTTTTCCATAAATTGTTACTATCTCGTACCTTTCCCCTTTTTCTGTTTGTATATTAGTTTTCATTAGCCCTATTATCTTCTCCTCTTTCTCCTCCTTTTCTTTTTCCATTCTTTCATCACCCCTGTTATTATTCCCTCCTGTCTGTTTTTCCCGCAAACTGTATATCCCACGTAAATTCTTGAGGCATCTTGTCTTTCCACTCTTCCCAATCTTTCTCCTCCATCCATGTTTCCACCAGCCCCACCATCTTATAATCACTTATATATCTCCAAAACTTCGAAAATAAGATCTTGTTTTTTCCTTGTCTTATTTTACTCCCTCCTATAACTTTCATTTAAAAATTTTTTTGATATTTTCATTTTTTACAAAGGTAGAGTATTGTGTAAATTAAACAGGTATATAAAAGTCTCTTTTACACATTTCAAGATAACTCTTTAACAGCAAACGGTAGATAACATTGTGTACAATCAAATTTACAATAACTTTCTTTTTATAACTTTGTTTCTACAATTAATACTTTTCGAGAAATAATTAAAACAATTAATGTCAAGTGATAACGATATCTCAGTAATTACTTGTTAGATCCAAAAATATTGTAAACAAAAGTTATGTAGAACTGAATTACAAACAACATTTATTTAAAGAAAAATTGGAAAAACTTAATATTTTTGAAAATAATCCAAAAATAAGAAAACTGTGTAGGTAATGTACCTTTTGGGCTCGATGGATTATACCCAAATACTACTTAAATTTGCGCAATTATAAATAACACTTACATGCTAAGTTTCATGAAAATCGGACCAGTGGATTAGCCGGAATCAGGTTTACATACGGACGGACGGCCGGCCGGTAGTTTATGAAAAGTAATTTTTACTCGTTTTCTACAGAGATATTAAATAATAAACGTAAAATATTAGAATAGGCACAAAATGCACTCTAAATAAAGCAAAGCATACTGTGAGCCGAAGACTTTTTTGTTTTTAGTCCATTGATAATGCATTTTTGCTTTTAAACAATTAAGCGTCACAATTGTTGTAAAATAAGCGCTACTAGAAAGATTCATTTGTATGTTAAGAAAGTTTCAGTATCGCAACTTTAGCTGGGAGGAGACTATCAACGTCAAATTTTTTGATCTTTGCATAAAAAGAGTGTAGTATTTGAATTTGATGATAAATACATATATAACAAAATAACTATTCAAAAGTATGCAGTTGAAAGTACTTTCAATCAAATTTTTATAAAGATAGAACAATTATTCTTCAAACTATAACGATTTTAATTTTAAAAATTTTACATTTTTACAAAGTACTAAAAAAGTCAAAATTGAAATGTTGATATTTTTTTCCGATTTAAGTAAGATTAGTTTAGCTTGGTAATATGAAAAGGTAGGCATTAAAGATTGAATTTACAAAAGCAAAAGTAATTTTAATTATTATTAACATAATCATGAGCGAAAATTTATGCATACTTCGAAAAAATGAGGAGCCTAATTTCAAAGTGAATTTTAATTAAGAAAAATGACTCAAATCTTTAGGAAAATATTGTAATCTAAAAATTTAATAGATATTACCAATTTCAAAATTTTCTGTAATATATTTCTATCTGAAATTGTCAATCAAAGTGGAGGCGTTTGAAATACTAAACGAATTTAGGTGATTGCGCATGCGCAGTAACTAAAATTTCTGTTAAAATTGAAAATATCAAAAAAATTTATCCAAAAGTTGTAGCCAAGATCTTAAACTACAACTTTTGTTTGAAACCTGTTTTTATAATTTCCGAATTAAACAAGATTCAATTTAAACAATTAAAAATAATAAACATTTGCTATTTTTCAATAACCGGGGTCATATAACTGGGAGAAAGCTTTTTGATATGTTAGAGAAATGTCTTTACTATCTAATTTTAAAATTTCGTTCTCCCCAGAATTTTTTCTTAGCCAAATTTGTATAATGACTGTGCTACATGTCTAAATGCAAAATTTCAACAAAAATTAACAACAAAATTTATGTTAAATTGTATTTTTCTAATTTTATTTAATAATATGCCCATTACGCTTTGCAGTATGTGTCTATTATGGCTTATGCATAATAGCACTTTAATGGATTTAGGGTAATTTGATGTCAAGGATTTTTGGCGGAGTACAAACTACATCATCTTCACTCATATTGTTACTGTTATTTCTTATTATTTATTTATTGTTATTTGTTTTAATGCTATGTTTTATATTTTTTCTTACATTAATTCAATAAAATTAAAAATTCGTAATTCAATTGACAGACGGCGGTAAAAATATTCAAAAATCAAGGTGACATGGAGTGTCAACCTATCAATCAACCCATAAATTTTCTACACGAGTTTTAAATTAAAATAAGTAAACATGGGAAATACAATTAGAGAAAATAGTATAAAGTACTCGTTTTATAAAGGCATTTGTGCCTGCGGCTCGTTTTCTACTTTGGGATTTGTGCTCCAAATCAATCCTTATAAAACTTGTTCTTTAATATACTATTGTGAATACGGCGGTAAGTTCCTATTCAAACTAGTATAGAATAATACAATAGAAAACTAAAAACTCTAAATTTATTAATCAAATTTTGTATTTAGACTTCACATCAGATTACATAAACTTTTTCAAATAAAATTTTATTCCAAAATGATAAATAATGGCACTTCTCTCTTAAAGCATTTTCACGTTTGCTTAATTTATTAAAACTACGCTAATCTGATCTTGGATTCAAATATTTCAAATAAACTTTTTGACAAGCAGAACTTTGTATAAAGAATGACTTAGGCCCAGTTGTTTAATCTCCGCTTAAAGTTAAGTGTAGTTTAATTTCTAAGGATACAATTTACAAGTTAACTTTAAGCGAAGATTGAACAACTGGCCTTATTGTCGTAAAATCAAGAATAAAAATGTGTCTCCTCTTTCCAGTGTAGTTCAGAAAATTTCAACATATTGTAAAACTGGTATGTAAAAACTGAATAAAAAGCATGAATTTGGGATTAAAAGTAAAAATAAGGCACTTATTACAGAATTTCTTACATTACGTTCTATTTCTGAACCGTTGTTTAACGACGGCCTTTATTATTTAAATAGCTACAAATTGATGTATAACAAGTCATATTTATTCTGAATAATGCAGCTGTAATTTGCTTTTTAAATTGCATTAAATTTCAGAACGCTACAATACCACAACTCCCTTCCCCAATGGAACAAATGTAGTACTCGTATGCAATGAATTTTATCGCCATAAGAAAAAATACACCAATGTTGCCGTTACAGTGGAAGACTTTTCTACGGCAGTTCTGAAATTGAATATACAGAGGATGATATAGCTACTGTAGAAAGAAATCTAATATACAACAGGAATTATACGCGATACTACCGCCACCAATTCGTTGGTGTTGATAAGAATGAACTATATTATATGAATTGTATAAAAACAAGTTCTAGGTCATCCACGTAATTTTGTCATACTTAAGGTAGGTCATGGTTGGAGTTGATTTACATGGAAAGCTATAAGTCCTCCATATATGGGTGACTTATAGCACCCGGATGACTTAGCACATGCAAATTGTAAAAGGACGAAACAGCTGTCGGGTGATTCTCAGTGTTTGTTTGCTATTGTACAACCTCTTGCGTACTTTACTGCAGGCGATTCGAAATTTTTATACTTGCCAACTGTTATGTTGCCTATAATTATTGAAGAATCGACTATGTAACTGCTTTACATACCTGTCGGCAAAGTTGCTAACATTTTCGTACGTGAACGCTTTCACGAGTCGACACTAGATGTCGAAACACTTATCATTTATATATATATATATATATATATATATATATATATATATATATATAGTATATATAACCAATATAATAATAGATCCTATATTCATACATAAAACAGGTATAATGTTTAATTTGAAAATCCCTATTTTTAGCGATAAAAAAGCATGATAAGAGTGTTAATTTTAAATACTTAATTTTAATCAACAAGAACTTTTTAATTGTGTAAAGAACGGAAACAAGCCAGAACCCACGTTTCCTTATTAAAATAAGGAATAATTTTTTATTATTGAAAACGCACATAATTTATTGAAATAATATTAAGTATTGCTTAATTATTAATTACAAAAAAGTTTTGTTGAAAATGTCTGCAAGTAATCGAAAAGTATCGACAAACTTATTAAAACTTTTAGAAACTAAAGTTTGGGGTGCCCTTAATATTAATAAAAAGAGAATTAATAATTTACAAAATGTATCCTATCATTTAGTTAAATTAATAAGTAAATTTTCATAGATAAGTGTAATTGCTATATAATAACAATTATTGTTAAAAAAAAACTCTTTCACAACTTCATTTTGAACTAACGCTCTTAATTTTCTAAAGTACATACAATCGTAACTAAATACTTCAATTAGTCAAACTAATCTGATACTTTTTTGCTTTGTTGTTGTTATGTTTATTTTTGCCTTATTGCTTTTTTCAATCAGCGTTGTAACAGAATACTGAAATTAATTATCAGATATTTTTTAGATTAGCAATACATCAACACAATATGATTCTGTTAGAAATAAAGCAAAGGAAATTGATACGTTATCTCCGAAAGTTGTGTTTTGTACGTTAAATGAATTTATTATTGACCTAAACGCCCAAACCTTCGGTTACACTCTTTTAACATGCGTAAAACGGAACGAGATAACTAAAACATATACTTTTTTTGGATTATTTTCTAAATCTCATTAACTAATATTTATGTGAGTAAGTTACAAAAATAGCATGTTATGGAGTTTTTATATATCAGCGAACAAAATTTATTAACATATACACCTAAGGCGGTGTAGTTTACATTTTCTCAAGTTTAACGGTTTCAGTTTAAATATATTTTAGAAATATTAATATACCCAAAAAGCATTATGTGGGCTTTTTAATTTTCTTATAAACCAAGACTTTTATTTAAGCAACATGTACTTTAAATTTTTTTACGTATTATGAAGAACGTTAAAATATAGAAAACTTTTACTAAACTTAGAAATATTTTAGTTAAAGTTTAATACAAACATACTGTAAGCCTAAACGTTTTTGATCAGCTACCATACTTGACTTCCTAAAATTTTCATATCTTTGCAAACATGTAACACTGGCTAGGAGGACAGAATTTTGTCACGGACAACAATCAGCAAACAGAATTAGTTGAAAACACATGCTGCTATTTTCTATGATGAACCCGCCATTAATGTTGTATCACACTGTTCCATGTAAAGTTTTTTTGATTCTCACTGGGATATTTATTTAGCGACCAATTGGACCTTCAAAAATATATCTCCCGTATGAGTGGCTGAACCTATAAATGTAACTAATCTAAACATTGCGATTCCGGAAATAGATATTGTAGGTTGTAAATGCGAATTTCATGTCACATATTTAGCTATTTTTTGTAGTGTATTACATTATTTACATAATTTTCAACACTTTTCGACTTATTCGAATTATTAGCTAGTAAGTACAATAACATCTTATTGTTAGGTAACTTTAATGTTCCAAATTTTGTTTATCATAATAGTAATGACTCTAAATCGGGTATTCTAAATAATTTTATTAATTACATTAATCTAAGTCAATTTAACTCTATTACAAATTCTCAAAATCGTTTACTTGACCTAGTATTAAGTAGTTTCAGTTGTAATGTAGTTCATGATGAAATACCGATTGTTACGGAAGATGTTCATCATCTTGCTTTGCATATTTCCTTTTCTGGTACATCTTCTTCTAAAAAATACGTTCCGCACTAACAACTCTATCAAGAAATACAATTTTAACAAAGCGGACTATGCTTTACTTACTCATAACTTAATAAAACTGATTGGTCATTTTTAAATCAGTTTAGTGATATAAACGCAGCATGCAGTACATTTTATGATAAGCTTTACTCAGTATTAGATACATCTGTCTCTGTATATAAAAATAAATTTTCTACATATCCAAAATGGTTTAATAGTGAAATTATAATTAATCTTCGTAAAAAAGTTAAAGCATTAAAACGTTTCAGAAAACACAATAATTATAATGATCTTGCTTCTTTTTAAATCTCTGAGAAGGTTAACAAATGGCAAATTAAATCTGCATATTTGAATTACATTGCATATGTACATAATACAATTCCTAATGATCCTAAATATTTTTGGAAAATTATAAATAATAAAAGGGGAATTCTCGTATACCCAATAAAATGTTTTATAATAACGCTGAACTTTTATCGCCTGATACTATAGTGAGCGCATTTAAAGATTACTTTGGTAGTGTTTATCTACCCTCTAGAACTGACTCTCTTCTTAATTATAACTTCAATTCTCTTAATCAGAGTAATGTTCTTATTAATATTGTCAACATCTCGGAAGAGGAAATATTAGAAGCAGTTTCTAAATTAAAAACCAAGAATTCAGTTGGCCCAGATCAAATCAAATCAAATTATCCCAAGCTCATTTGTTACAAAGATTTAATATTCAGCCTTTAAAGTTACGCAGAGAATTGTTTAGTCTTAAATTCCTTCATAAATTAGTTCATAATCAAATTAACTCTTCACATTTACTTTTTTCTATTTTGGGTCGCTTACAGAACTATAAAAGCAGTCAAATAAGTTCTTTTATAGAAATTTGAGTTCTTTTATAGCAATAGAACAATTTTTATTCCGAACGGTGGTAACACAGATAACGTCCAAGCTGTCATTACGTTCGTTGTGCATTAATTTAAATCATAATTAATGTTCAGTAGTATTTATCTACTTATTTTTATTTCCCCCCATTTTTTTAAATGAAACATGATAAATGTACTAATTAAACTTAAACTAAGTAGCATTTAAACCAAAGTTTAATGAAAATATTGCCACCTTAGCAATTACACTTCAAAATTCCCTAAATTTAAAAACTAACAAAATTTTATTTTAAAATCAATCTGAAAAGCCCAAAAAATAGTATAAAGAATTTGTTTCAGAAGGCATTTTAGCGACTCGTACTTTCGAAACTGTACTCGTCTTATAAAATGCGTCTTCTGAAACTAGTTCTTTAATATACTATTATTAGTTTACTACTATGTACCTTATTACCATTCCCGACCTAATTTAACTTTTTATAATCCTAGTTTTAAATCAAGTATGTTATATAAATCACCAATGATGAACATCTGCTGTATTTTTAACACTATCTCTGCTAATTGTGATATACACTTCGATAGTGACAATTTAATTGTAGCTCAATATTTGCAAAATATAAACGATCACTTTAGTTAGGTTTGTATTAATAGGTATTTACGTATATGTATCTATTATAAATAAATATTATACTAATGGTACTAGATCGGTTACCATTTTTATATTTTTATATTTTATTATTTTATTAGTTATTTTTTCTGTTTTCTACACTACTGTGTAATTGTATTTTGTTCTGTTAAAGAAATTAATTTTTCTGTTAAACAAATAAACATTATTATTATTATTATTAATATTGTTTCGAATTAAAATTGAAAATTTATTAAACGTATAATAGTTTAGATGTAACAGCGATTCTACCTTCTTGTGCCTTTTTCTAAAATGAATAAGTAAAGAAATTTAGATCACAATAATGCATTCTCTAATAAAATTATAAACACTGATAAAAGTAAAATATGTAAATACGTATTATCAGCTAAACCAAAATGGGGCTTCTAAGGTAAGATTATTAAGAACAAAAACAGGAAAGACGACAGTGCTGATTCTTGTATGAATCCTACACTTACAATGAAGGTTTCCGAATTTACTGTAGTACGTTAATCTTGAGCATGTTTTATAAGTACATATTACTTCGGATTCCTCACAAAATGAATCAACCCAACGTAGAGTTTATTTCGTCGAAAGCCTTAGAAAGGTCACAAAAATAATTAATGTACATTCACTACCTTCCTTATACTCGGTTCCCCATATTAGACAACACAATTTAAAAGTCGAATAAAAACTTACTAATCAAAGTAAATTAATCAGGTGAGTATTCCTCCAAGATATAAATTTTGTATACAGTTTGCTCTTCTCGAGCCCTTCTAGGTGGAGGTGAATGAAACAACAACTCAATATGTTGTCAACGCCGACGTTTCGCCCCCTATGCGTAGGGCTTTATCAAGGCTCATAACAGATGGAGTTGGTAGTCTCAATTACCATCAATTGATGGAAACGTCACACAGGATTAAAAAACAACAAAAACAGTCATACACATATATATATATATATATATATATATATATATATATATATATATATATATATATATATATATATATATATATATATATAAGTTAGATTATAAAAACGATATTTAATTAAAAGACACATTTTTTTAGTCGTTTGTATCAAGTTGGGTTTGTTTGTGTGTCTTTTAATTAAATATCGTTTTTATCCACAACTTATATATATATATATATATATATATATATATATCAGGGTGTCTCAGATAAGGGTGGCAATATTTCAAGGGTACATAGAGAAACTCCAGATTAGAGATTTGAGATAATAAATCTATGTCCGGAAATGCGTTGCTTCTGATATACAGGGCCTTGAAAAATTCAAAAATTAATATGGTAGTCAAGTGTTTTTGAAGTTCAGGTGAAGACAACGATACTCAAACCTCTTGCCAGTTGCGGTATTAATTTTGTTTTCGTTGTCGCCATGACAATATTCATTGTTCACTACGTTTTTATTGTCACCTGAAGTTTTTCGATAATGAGCTCTTTGAAAGACATCCAAATGGATTTTATTTTTTTTCGCGGAAACGACGCGTCGGAGAAGAAAAACAAGAGAGCGTTTCTTTCCATATTGATTGGGAATGTGAAAAATGATTCCAATATTTGGAAAACCAGTGGCGTGCTACATTTTTCTTAAAACTAAGTGAGAAAACTGAAAGTCCGGTCCTGGAAATTTTAGAAGAGTCGGATTGGCACATAAAATGACCAATACTTTGCTTGACATACTCTGGAAATTTTAAGAAAATCTATCAACGCGTTTTCAAAATACAGACAAAACATATTAATTTTTGAATTTTTTCAAGGCCCTGTATATCGGAAGCAACGCATTTCCGGACATAGATTTATTATCTCAAATCTCTAATCTGAGTTTCTCTATGTACCCTTGAAATATTGCCACCCTTATCTGAGACACCCTGTATATATATATATATATATATATGTATGACTGTTTTTGTTGTTTTTTAATCCGTGTGTGACGTTTCTATCAATTGATGGTAATTGAGACTACCAACTCCATCTGTTATGAGCCTTGATAAAGCCCTACGCATAGGGGGCGAAACGTCGGCGTTGACAACATATTGAGTTGTTGTTTCATTCACCTCCACCTAGAAGGGCTCGAGAAGAGCAAACTGTATACAAAGTAAATTAACTTCTAAATCGACTAATATGTAGCTTATTCTGTGGGATTTATGACTAAAGTAAATAACAATTCAAGTTTTAAAGATTATGTCTTCCAAATGCCCCCTTCGACTTCAATGCATTTTTAAATTCTAAGTTCAAAATGTATCATCACTCGGCGAAGCAAATCTTCCTTATTTTCAAGAAATTACTTATTTGTTTTATAAAAATAATAATTTTTAGAATTTCAAGTTTTCAGTCGGTTTTCGAACGACTTTGTTGTTCCGACTCTCTGTTTTATTCACATCGTCGGGAAATGTTACGGTTTTCCTACTAGGTACACAATATACTATTATTGTATTAAAATTACGTTAAAGTTACAAGCCAGGTTTTTTTATTAATGAATCCAAGCTTCTGAGAGAGGTTAATTAAAGACTAAAAATTAAAAGAGTCTTTTGTTAATGTACAATATTTATTTTAATTAACACCAATTTGCAATCACCGAAATATGTAAGCTGTCAAACTCACCTCACATGTTATTTACTTTAGTCATAAATCCCACAGAATAAGCTGCATATTAGTCGATTAAAAAATTAATTTACTTTTGATTAGAAAGTTTTTAATCGACTTTTAAATTGTATAGTCTAATATGGGGAACCCAGTATATAAAATTTTTAGGTACCAATTATATCCATATTAATGACCCTCCTAATAGCTACCACCTCTCGATAACGGCCACGGCCACTTATTTGTAAACTTTCTTGAAAAAATACAAGTAATTCTACCTCCCATTTACGGCCATTTTTAAGTCAGGTCATTAGTAGACAACAGCTTAGCGTTTAACTTGTGCATAATATATAATTGTGCCATTGTGTGAGGCTTAAGTAATTACCGGTATTTAAGAACGGATTTAAAGAATTTGTTCGATTTTCAATAGACAGTCATTACAGAGAGAGTGCTATGATAAGACGCATTAAGCTCACCCCAAAAATCGTATTTTGCGTACATAGTTTAAGTTAGTATGTTCAATAGTGCTGTTACATATAGACGTACAAAAAACTACAATGTCACTAAAAAGAAAATGTTTGTCTCTTAAAGAGGAAATTAATATATTTTACAATACAAAAAATTCAATACCAGTGCTAGAAAGTTGGCTAAAAAATTTAGTGTTGGAAGAACACAAGTTAACGATATTTTAAAAAACAAATGTGATTTTAAAAAGCAATTTGAAGAAGGTTCCAATACAGAGCAGAAGAGAAAATTTCCTAGAACTAAAGGTTTAGAAATTGACCGAGTACAACAATTGGTTTTGTAAAGCTAAGAATAAAAATATCCCTATATCTGGACCTTTAATAAAAGAGAAAGCAATGGAATTTGCGGAAAATTTAAAAATGATAGATTTTAAAGTTTTAAATGGGTGGCTTGAAAATTTTTGTCAAAGATATAACATAACCTTTAAAACAATTTGTGGAGAGTCAGCTGATATTAACCTGGACACTGTTGAAGCTTGGAAAGAACAGCTGTCAGTAATATTGAAGGAGTATTCACCCAAAAATGTGTACAATGCTGACGAGACCGGACTTTTTTACCTTGAGATGCCAAACAAAGCGTTCTCTTTAAAAAACAATAAATGTAGTGGTAAAAAAGCTGCAAAACAAAGATTGCCAATTTTATTTTATACAAATATAGAATGAGATAAGGAAAATCCGTTAATCATTGGGAAAAGTAAACACTCAATATGCTTTAAAGGCTGTCATATCAACAAATTGCCCTTAGAAGGGTATCTAATAAAAAAACTTGGATGACGGTAGAGATTATGACTTCCTGACTAAAAAAATTTGATGAAAACATAAAAAAAGAAAATGGAAAAGTCTTATTATTTCTGGATAATGCCACGTCTTATCCCAAAGTGACTCTTGAAAATGTGAACATTGTTCTTCTACCCCTAAACACCACATCCCATTTGCCAGCCACTAGATCTAGGAATTATCCAAAACTTTAAGATGGCCTACAGGAAGTTTTTTATCAAAAAACTGCTAACACCTGCAAATACCGAATGTCCTTTTAAAGTATCAATTTAACCAGCACTTTAGTTTGGATATTAGTAGCCTGGAGAAACGTTTCGCTTATTACAATTGCTAAATGTTTTGCGAAAGCAGGATTCTCTGAAAAAGGCTCTGCAAAAAGATTTTGATGGAGAAGACGTAATTTTACTAGTTCAGCTTTTTCCTGTATTACTAAAAGATAATCAACGTGAAGCCTTGAAAATTATGCATCTATTGATTGTGATATTTTGACCGAAAGCCCCAATTTAAGTATTTCAGATATAATTAGTGAATTAAACTATAGGGAAGGCAGTGATTCGAACAATGAAAATGGTGCAAAAGAATCTGAAGTTTTTACGTCAAACATTAAAGATTTGGGTGAAGTATGTGAAATCTAAGAGGTGTGCAAAATTTTCTATTTTCTAATAATAAGAGTGAGATGGCGGTAAAAGTACTTTAAATGTTATCAAAATGTGAATCTTCTGTTTTACAAACTAAATTAAAAAATGTAGAACAAACCTCATTACAAAAATATTTCACACACATGTAATTTAATGGTATGTATATGTATATAATTAATTATTGTAATAGATATAACGAACAATTAGAAAATAGGTACATATTATGTAAATGTATGTATTATGTATTCAATATGTATAACTCTTCCATTATTATATCGCCTAATTATTTAATATTGCATCAGCACATTTACAGTTATTTTTTAATGCAGATATATGTATAATACCCTATAGCGAACCGTACTATGTTCCAAACGTAAAAGATTTTAATAAATAACGCATAGAAATAATAAATTTTTTTCCTATCAATAACGGCTACCTGGGGAACCGCTATTTGGGGGTTTTACTGTATACAGGGTGCCCATAATCTATCTCATAACAAGGGTAACTTTCTTAATATGCAAAATAGGTAATCGGTTAAATTAGGAAAGTTGGGCAGAATTACAAGCAAAATGTTAAACTTTTTCAAATTTGACATATGTCTTCAACTTTTTGAAATTTTGTGAAAAACTGAAAACAGTCGATTTTTTTAATGTTGTCCTGTTCCACTACTACTTACTTTAGAACTGAACTAAAAATGACATCTTATACATATTTTACGTAGAATTCGATAAAATTACTCAAAATGTCATAACCCTCTTGATTTTCGAGATATAACACAAACTTACATTTTTTAAATGGCAATCATAGTTGGCTGTGATCTTATTAAATAGCTTTTGTTTTGCGATTTCATTGATATAAGGTTCGATATACTTTACTCTTACATTTTTTTGTAAATGCTAAAAGTAGTTTATTGATACAATTAAGCTGCAAAATAATACACAGGCAGGCTATGGAAACAAATGCTTTAAACAAAAACCTGTTGAAACAAAAGCCTGTATCGTCAACTAAATAATTTGATTTACATAAGTAAGTTGTATTATTCACGGTGATTTATTTTAAAAACATAAAATTCTCAAAATAAACAATGTATTCAAATGAAGAGAGAAACGACATGCTTTTTTGTTATTATGCTAGCAACAGAAATAGTAATGAAGCCAGTGAAATGTATTTGCAAAGATATATGGAAAGAAGACAACCAGATAAAAGACTTTTTTCCAAACTGGAAAATAATTTAAAACTATACGGATCATTTATGAAACCAAAAGCTAAGCAAAAGTTTAATCAAGAAGACGAAGAAAGAGTTTTGGCATATGTAAATTATAAACTACTTCTACAGAAAAAGCTCGTTTAATTTTAAAACAAAATCGATTCAAGCCGTATAAATTTCATATCGGCAACACCTTGTATCCAGCCGACTCAGAGAGAAGATTAAATTACGCTCGATGGTTTTTAAGAGAAACTGACAACGATCCATATTTCTCGCGCAGAATTTTATTTACTGACGAGGCAAAATTTACCAATAACGGTGTATTTAATAGACATAATAATAACTATTGGTCTGAGAACAACCCTCATGTTACTGTTGAGAGACGAGATCAACATATTTTTCAATAAATGTGTGGTGTGGCATCCTCGGTAGCAGAATAATTGGTCCGTTCTTTTACAATTACCATTTAAATGGAAGGCGATATTTAGAATTTCTTCAAAATGACTTGGAAGACATGTTAGATGAACTGCCATTAAATGTGGTACAAAATCTTACTCATTTCCAACATGATGGTGCTCCTGCTCATAATTTTAGAGCTGTTTCTGAATATCTTTCCGAACGTTTTCCGAGCTGGATCGGTAATTCAGGTCCTATTAATTGGCCGGCAAGAACACCTGATATCACACCTCTCGATTTTTTCTTGTGGGGAACCGTTAAAGACAGGGTGTACAAAGAAAAACCCAATAATGTAGAAGAATTAAATGATAGAATTAGGTTGATTATTAGAAGAATTCGTCCTCGCAGTTTGGAAAAGTGCATAGAGAGATGGTTAGAAGATGTCAAATGTGCATATTGGTTAACGGGGGCCATTTCGAACATTTAATATGAACTTTTATGTCTTTTGTACATTATTGAAATAGAACATAATTACAAACCATTAATAGTACCTACTTGTGGTATTATATTGTCAATATAAATTTTTGTTTCAAGTTTAACTAACTTGTAAATCATTTTGTTCCTTAATGGTATCAACAACACAATTTTGGGCATTTAAATAGAAATACAAGAGTAAAGTATATCGAACCTTATATCAATGAAATCGCAAAAACAAAAGCTATTTAATAAGATCACAGCCAACTATGATTGTCATTTAAATAAATGTAAGTTTGTGTTATATCTCGAAAATCAAGAGGGTTATGACATTTTGAGTAATTTTATCGAATTCTACGTAAAAATATGTATAAGATGTCATTTTTAGTTCAGTTCTAAAGTAAGTAGTAGTGGAACAGGACAACATTAAAAAAATCGACTGTTTTCAGTTTTTTCACAAAATTTCAAAAGTTGAAGACATATGTCAAATTTGAAAAAAGTTTAACATTTTGCTTGTAATTCTGCCCAACTTTCCTAATTTAACCGATTACCTATTTTGCATATTAAGAAAGTTACCCATGTTATGAGATAGATTATGGGCACCCTGTATATCTATCATTGTGATAACTGTAGTTCGGCTGGTTGATAATTGTAACTTATAATTTTCAATACATTAAATTTTTGAACAAAGTTTGTTAAACAGTTTAAAAAAAAAGAGCTAAAAGATTTTTTAAAAATGTTGCACATAGTAATCGGTGTTTTTTTTTGTTGAATAAATAGCCTTTTTTGAGTACATTATCATTTTACCTACCTTCAATCTTAATGGAA
Organism: Abscondita cerata; assembly: GCA_030710515.1. Classification (NCBI taxonomy): domain Eukaryota; kingdom Metazoa; phylum Arthropoda; class Insecta; order Coleoptera; family Lampyridae; genus Abscondita; species Abscondita cerata. The sequence goes on along the minus strand of JALBCR010004082.1, from coordinate 145,988 downwards.
AGAAGAAAGACAAATTGACTAGAAATACCAATTCAGCAATCATTTCAAGGGAAATTTTCGTTTTGATTGAACGCATGGTCGCTACATGTGAGGTGAGTTTGTCAGCTTACACATTGCAGTGATTGCAAATTGGTGTTAATTAAAATAAATATTGTACATAAACATAAGACTCTTTTAATTTTAGTCTTTAATTAACCTCTCTCAGAATTTTTGATTCATTAATAAAAAACGTGGTTTGTAACTTTAACGTGATATTAATACAACAATAGTATATTGTGTACCTAGTAGGAAAAGCGTAACATTTCCCGGCGATGTCAATAAAACACAGAGTCGGAACAACAAAGTCGTTCGAAAACCAATTAAAAACTGGAAATTCTAAAAATTATTATTTTTATAAGACAAATAAGCAATGTCTTGAAAATAAGGAACGTCGGTACTCATGGAGAAGTATCAACTAGACCACACCAATTGCCATGTTTTAATAAACATGTTAAGTGAATATGAATCTATCCCAGGATCTCCACCAGAACTTGCGGAAGCAGTAAGTACAGTTAATTTAAATCTGCTTTCAAAGAAATTAAGGGAGAAATACGAGCAAGCTTACAGGCGTTTCATGGATTTTAGAATGGAAAAAACAAAAATTCCTTTTCAAAAAATGTTCTAATGGCATATTTCTTGGAGCTGTGATCAAAAAAGAAGTTGTCAACTTTATGGGCAAATTACTCAATGTTAATGTTAACTCTCACAATTAAGCACGATGTTGATATTTTGATTTTGATTTGTAAAACTTCGTTCTTTATTGGAAAGACAAAGTGAATGATACAGACTTAAAAAGTTCAAGATTTGAAGTAAAGCAGAAATCAATAAGTTTATTATTTAAAAATAAATGTTCATTCCGATAGCACACACCGTTTTATTTTTGAAGTTGCTTTAATATTTTTGATACATGTAGAATGGACGAATGAACTAAGATGACTTTATCAGATATAGAAAACCTACAATCCAAGTTTATAGTAAATATACCGGATTCGGTTCGCGGACGTTGAAGCATGCACAAGTCTATTCGTATTAAGTCATAATTACAGAAAAGTTGAAGTATTCAAGTAAACTAATTAAAACTATTGTTAATGTAAAAATAAGTTAAGTAAATACAAAAGTAGCTTGATAAAGTGCAAAGCAAAAGTCGCTAACGATATGATAATTCGTATCTCGCGTGATAAATTTTTTATATTTTATTCGCGGATGGAATTTTATGTATACTTTTAAAGTGTTGTGAATAATTTAAGATTTGTTTTCGAAAGAAAAAGGTAATTAATAAACTAGTGAGGACAGAAAAGTGGTAGTAGACAAAGGACTAATTAATGAGTATGAAAAAAGGTGACAGAGAGAGGAAGGGGTCCGTAGGTAGTATAGAAGATGTTTTAAAAAGAAAAAAAGGCAAAGTGAAAGAAGAAACAGCAAAGAAAAGAAACACAAAGACGACGAGGACACCAGAAAAAGTAGAATAACAGAAAAAGAAGAGAATGAGAGAGAAATAGAAAGGTTAACAGAAATGATAGTGAAGATGAGGAAGGAGATGATGGAAGCATTTAGAGAGTGTAATGCTGAAATAAGAAACTTGAAAGAGGAGATGGAGAGAAAAGAAAAGGCATGAGAGGAGGAAAGGAAGAAATGGACTAGAAAGAGGGAAGAGTTGGAAAGTAGATTGATCGACATAGAGAGGGCAATGGAGAGACAAGAAAGGGAAAAAAGAAAGAATAATATTGTAATTAAAGGACTGGTGAGGATAGAGCAACCTATTACGGGTACTGTCAAACAAATAATTACAGAAAAGATAGGAGTAAAGGTAGAAGTTCAGGAAGCATATACGGTAGGGAAAAGGAGGGGAGAAGTGCGATAGTAGTGAAGTTGGGGAGCTGGGAGGAAAAAAAGATGGTAATGAGGGAAAAGAACAAGTTGAGAGGTACCAGAATGTTTACAGACGATGACTTAACAAGAAAGGAAAGGGAAATACAAGAGGTAATAAAAGGGAAGCAAGAAGACAAAAGAAGGAAGGGAAGAGAGTGAGAGTGGGGTATGGAAAGGTATGGATAGATGGTATAGAGCATAGATGGGTGTGGCAGGTAAAGGAGTTAAGAAAATGGAATACAAAAACTAGAAAAGTAAAAGAAGAAAGGAGGAGGGAGAGAGGAATAGGGAGCAAAAGAGCAAAAGGGGAAGGGAGGATATAAAATACTGTTTTGGAACAAAGAAAGGGAAGAGAAATAATGGGAACAATAAAAAATAGGATGCCAAAAGAGTTTGAATGGCAAATACAATACGTGGAAAGGAGAGAAAGGAGTGAGAAGGCAAAAGAGGAAATAATTGTAGGAGTGAGGAAAGAATTGGAAATATTCAGGAGAAGCCATACAGAAGATATACAAGGATTGATAAAAACGGATGTAAAACGGAGGGGGGTGAGATATACGAAGTAATTACGGTGTATAGGAGAGAGATAAATAAAACACAAAAAATTGAAAAAGTATTGAAAGAGAGAGGTAAAGAAGAAAAGATAATAATAAGAGGAGATTTTAATGCAAGAATAGGCGAAGAAGGAAGGATGATGATAAACAGAGAAGAAAAGGAATACAAAAGACAAGAAAATAAATGCACAAGGAAGACAATTGATTAAACTATGTAATGAAAGAGGATAGACAGTAATAAACGGTAAGATGAAGGAAAAGGAGAGTATACGTTCATAGGGAGTACGGGGGGAGTCGGTGATTGATTACGTAGTGACAAATAAATGAGGGTTAGAAGACATTTAAAAGTTTAAGATAGGGGAGGGAAAGGAGTCAGATCACCAACCACTAGAACTGATAATAGTGGGGGAGGAGGAGAAGTCGAAAGGTTCGAATGATAAACAAGAGGGGCAGGGGGAATCGAAAGTGTGGACAAGGGAAAGTATCGAAAGGTATAGAGACGAACTAGAACGACACTGGGAACAACAAAATGAAATAGAGGAGGAGATAAGGATAATAGTAAAGAAAATGGAAGAGGCTGCAGAATCGAGAGAATATAAGAAAGAAGTAAAAAAATCAGGGAAAAGGTATGAATGGTGGAATGAAGATTGTCAGATTGCAAAGAAGAATTTTAGAAAACGGGGAAAACAATGGAAGAAAGGCAAAATTGAGATAGAGGAGTACAGAAAGTTGAAGGTAAACCTCAAAACAGTAGAATACATAATAAAATTAGAAAAGGATATAGAGAAAATCTAAAATGAAAGACAAGCATGGGAGTTTATTGGAAGAATAAGAAAAACAAAAAGAGAGTCGGACATAAGAATAGAAGCAAAAATGGGAAAAACATTGCAAGGAAAGGATATGAAAAGAGGAAGGATTTCCAAAGCAGTGGAGGGAGGTGATAGTGTGTCCGATATATAAGGGTGGAAACAAGACAGAGGCAAAAAGTTACAGAGCAGTCAGCCTATTGAACGTAGGGTATAAGGTGTACGGAAAAATTTTAAAAAGGAAATTGGTCAAGGAAATAGAGGGAAAAGGGTTACTACCAGATTGGCAATCAGGTTTTAGGAAAAATAGAGGCACAATCGACAATATTTACATTCTAAAGAATGTAGTAAATAGGGAGATTGAGACGAAGGAGGGTAAAATGTAGACAATCTTTATAGACGTAAAGGCGGTGTTTGACAGGGTAGAAAGGGAGTGTTTGTGGGGGTATTTGAGAATGAAAGGGATAAGTGAAAGTTTGGTAGGGACGATTGAAAAGTGCTATAACAAAACAAGATGCAGAGCGATAGTCAAATGTGAAGTGGGGGATTTGTTCAGAATACTAAGAGGGTTGAGACAAGGTGCTTGCATTTAAAAAAAATTACTTTTGACGTATTTTTGAATTTAACTTTAATCCTTTTTTTTTATCGCCCTGTATTAATTTATTATCAAAATATTGACATAGCCTACTAAAATAGGTCTCCTGCTACAGGGAAAGCTATTCCAATTAAATAATAAAAGCATTAGTATAAGAAAATTTTATAATTTTGTTTAGGCCTGAAAACGTTATTTTTGACATAAAATTTAAAATAAGTCCAAAACAGTTAGACTTAGGTATAAGACATTATACACAAAATGTGTCTAGAATTTTGTGCAAAATTCAAAAATAGAATAATATATAGGGTGTTCCATTTAAAATAAGCAAGTTGATACCTACTTCCGATATAACCGGAAGTGTCACCATCTTGAAAATATTTTAGCGGAACTGCCCCTGTTGATGTTAGTATACTACCTAATTTTCAAATTTTTCCCATGTACAGTTTTTCTATAATCTATCGATGGCGTTCCCGGTGGGACACCCTGTATATATTTAATTTCAATAACCCAGCAATATAATTAATTACATAAAAATCAGCGTACCGTATCAAGATTGTAGTAAATAAAATGGAATTGTTTTTCGATTATTGAGAAAATGCTTTGTGAAATATAAAGTTATAAACAAATGAGAAAGCCTAGAAACAAAACGTCAAGGTCATAAACAAACAAAGAATATGGTGGAAAATAACCCCGGATCAACAGGTCACTATTTCAAAGTCGTCAAAGGTCGTAAGCAGCAAGTCCCATATATATGTGATCCAGGTTAGTTTAAGATTAGAATAATTAAATGTTTTGTATTTAAAAAAAAATAGAATGTAGCGGAATTAATTTAGATTTCTGACAGAATTTTGATCGGAAAAGGTCAAGATTCCGCTGGGCAACGAAAGAAATTAACACATTGAAGAAATAATAAAATATTTAATTTAATTATTTTAATATATTAATAGTTATATTACAATTATTACAAGTCTTGATTATTAAGGGAATATTGGTATCAACATTAATATTGGAATTATTAACATCAACATTTAAACTAGTAGGGTTACTCTGTTGTTGCACAGTAAAGATTTTGTTCAACATTGTCTGCATCATAATTAACTAAAATAGTCGCAGAGGAGCGACGAAAACATTGGCTGATATAGTCTGCCGGATTGCTTAAATTTAAATAAGCAGCAACAACTTGGGGCATTTTTCTGAATTGATAAATTCCCACAACCTGTCGACAATCCTTTCCTTTGTCGTATTTGAAGAAAAATCGACCAGTGTTCATGTTTTTCGGTTGTAAAGCCACATACTTGCGGAAATGGTTTAAGTACATTTCATTAACAACAAATGACCATGGTTTCTTGGTTTTAGAATCAGGTATATTTACTATCAATCAATCAATGTATTTATTTGTTTTTCTACAATAAACAAAGAATTAAGTTTTTTTTACATCATACATACATCATAAAATTAACCAAGTCTACTTCCAGTTTTCACACCCAAATTATATTAAATGAAGATAATTTGATTTTCTTCCCTTTCCTCCTCTCCTTCTCTTTTGTATAACTACATTTTTATAATTCTTTCTTTTTTACTCTCAATCTATGTTTTATATCTTGATTATGTTTCTTTTTCTTCACTCCATTGCTTCTCTTCTTTTTATTACCTCTTTCATCCACTCAATCTTTTCCCCTCTTTCACCCAGCAGTTCTCCTCGTTCTCTCTCCTCTTCTCTTACTCTTCTCTTCCCTCAGTTCTCCACATTACTTACTTATGTGTTCCAAGTTCTCCCACCCATCTCCACACATCCTACATACTCTATCCTCGTCCTTCAACCAATATTTGTTTTCCCTTTCTTCATTCCTTACCCTAAACCTTGCTATAATTCTTTTTCCCTTAATCCACTCTCTCCAATTAAATATCTAGGTTTTCTTTCTGTCCTTATCTTCCAATATTTTCCATTGTACTTTCCTTTTTTTATTCTTCCCGCCCTTTCTGGCACCTGAGAGTCCAGATCCCTTCTTATTATCTCTGCTTCTACCTCTTTTCTTCTTATTCTTGTTATCTCTTCTCTTGCGTAATATAATTTGAATTCCTCTTCTCCATATTTTACCCTCTGCATTTCTATTTCTTTCCAGCACTCGTTTAATATATTTTCTTCTCTTTGCTTTCGATCTTCTCCCATATCTCCTTGCCCTTCTTCCTGTCTGTGTTCTTATTTTTCTATTTTGACCGCCTCCTCCACTATGTATCCCGGTGTTTCTTTTTCTAATCCTAGTGTGCATTTCCAATATTTTTCTTGAATTCTTTCCAGCTCCCTCCATTATTTCCATCCCCATAATTCCGCTCCATATGTCAAAGCACTTCTTACCATCCTATTGAACAACCATCTTCTTTTCTCAAGGTCTTTCCCAAATATTCTTTTCCCTATGCCCCATACTTGTCTGACTACCTTATTTCCTTTCTGTTCAAGTTCATTTATATGTTTTATATTCTTATTATCATTTTTTTGGATCGCCCTGTATTAATTTATTTAATAAAGGCATTAGTATAGGAAAATTTTATAATTTTGTTTAGGCCTAAGAACGTCATTTTGACATAAAATTTAAAATAAGTCCAAAACAGTTAGACTTAGGTATAGGACATTATACACAAAATGTGTCTACAATTTTGTGCAAAATCCAAAAATAGAATAATATATAGAATTTTCCATTTAAAATAAGCAACTTGACACCTACTTCCGGTATAACAGGAAGTGTCACCATCTTAAAAATATTTTAACGGAACTGCCCCCGTCGATGTTAGTATACTACCAATTTTTTTAATTTTTCCCATGTACAGTTTTTCTATAATCTATCGATGGCGTTCCCGGTGGGACACCCTGTATATATATTTATATATATACCGAAAGGTATGTAAAGCAGTTACATAGTCGATCCTTCAATAATTATAGCCAACATAACAGTTGGCAAGTATAAAATTTCGAATCGCCTGCAGTAAAGTACGCAAGTGGTTGTACAATAGCAAACAAACACTGAGAATCACCTGACAGCTGTTTCGTCCTTTTGGGACTTATCGGGAGTGAGAGAACTCAAGTGTAAGTACACTATTGTACAAACGCGCGCTGTCGTCTATATATATACAAGTTAACGAAGAAATTTTTATATTCATTGTTCTGTGCACCATCCTAACTCCACACCTAACTCTTTCCCACGCACAAAAATGGATTTATTGTCATAGCATACAATAAACAAATATATCTTAATACTAAACAGTACATATAGTTTTACATTTATACATTAAAAGTAATCCTTGCAATCACTGCAATATGTGCAGTGATTAATACTTATTTTTAGCAGTGTTTTGTGTTATTAAAAATTAACGACAGTGTGTGGATTTTGCAAAAAGAATGTGTGGAAAGACACATCTGCTCCATAATATGTTTTGCATTGCGAGATGCAGCTATATATCTTACTTTATTACAGAACGCGTCCTAGAGAGGCAGTAGGGAAAACAAATGCAGGTGGGAGTGTTTACTATTCAACTACGAAAACATGTTATTGTCGTTGTAGTATATTTTTATAGAGGTTAGAAACGAACGGAGTTTTTTCTCGTTCCAATAACAATGTGTGACGAATAACACGATCAAAGAGTCAATGTGAAATTTCTCGTTAAATTATAAAACTTCAACTGGGTACTACAGCAATCCATACACTAAAAAACTCCTCCATCAACAAGAATAAAAAAAGAAAGGATGTCGAAATCTAAATTTAAAGTCAAACATTTTTTTCGACATCAACTGTATCGTGATGACTGAACAGGTTCCACAAAATGAAACTTACTATTTGAAAGTTTTGGCAAGACTGTGCATGAGAATTTATAAGAAACGGCCAAAGTAGTCAAAGAACAAGTCGTGGATCTTGAACCAGGACAATGCACCTGCCTATAACGCGCTGTCTGTGAAGCATTATTTAGCCGTACTCGCATGATTTAGCACCCTGTAACTTCTTACTGTTTCTTCCTTAAAAAGAACCCGGTCCTAGTCGATAGAAGAGGTGAAGCGAAAATCGATGGAGCTCCTAAATGTTCTTACAAAAGAAGACATCCAGCATTGCTTTGAGCAACGAGAAAAACGAATGGAACATTGTGTGGCTTGGGGAGGAGAGTATATTGAAGGGGAGCATTCGATTATAGAATAATTCTTAAAATAAAACTTTCATAAGCAGTCTTGTTGTTTAATAGCTACACCTCGTATAACAAAACACAAATAAGGTTTAACAGAAAATTTGCAACAAATACACGTTTTCTAACGTTATTCACGTAAATCGCAATGTAAACAACCTCACACATATTAGTTACAGGAATTGTCACCGGGCGGTGATACCCCTGTCAAAATCTCGAATTTTCTTAATTATGACTCAGATGATGTTTTCTTGCTCAAACACTTGTTTAAGTTAATTATCAGGCCAGTTGACAATTTACCTTTAAAATTATACCTACTTATAACCACTGTTTCTAACAGGAAACATTTGAGTGGTGGATTTCGCAAAGAACGATTGAAATAAGTGAATGCAGTTTCGAGGCAGTTTTGAGTAACTCCATCGATTTTAAGATTAATGTTGTTAAGAGTAGGAGTTTTATTGGTTAATTGAGTTAATATGAGTTAATAATTATGTACACAAATTGTTATATATTTTAGAAGTCAATGCACAGAATATGCAGTGTGATTCCATTCAACAATCTTTAAGATCAAGTATGTTTACAATAATATTATTTTTAGAGTAAATGGCAGCGCCAGATTGTTACTTGCTGGCGCTAATTTCGCTTGGTTTTAATACATGATTAGGATCAAACATTGCCCTGTATACATGTACAGTGAATCCACAAATCTGCATTTATAGTATTGTAGAAGTTTAGTGTTACTTTAGACCATTTGTAGTGCTCACTTGCCCAAACTGTCTTTCAAGTTGTATTAGTCACTTATTCTAAATGTTCCACTTTTTGACTTCAGCCGACAACTACGGTTTTTGTTTGTTTTTTTAGTTCTTCTACAATTTGGGGTGTTGAAAGTCACTTCCAAAAAAGGATTATATTGTCGTTTAAGCGGTTTATTTAAATTAATATAACCATTAATTTTTAATTGACTTTCTTCTTGGATAGTAGAGTTAGATACATGCTTAAAACTAATAATGAATTAACTATTATTTTTATATCGTTTGGTTTGACAACACTCTCAGTAACCTTGTGTGGTTTAATTCACACCATTTACTAATTATAAAACTTAGTTGTTTAAGATATCAACTTTTCAATCAATGTTTTTGTTTTAGAATATACTGAAAAATGCGTCTTATACTCATTTTTTCATCCAAATCTGACATTACTTCCACCGCATTAAAGGATTCGTCCATTTTTTCCAACGGAAAAAATGCCGGAAAACTGATATTTTTGAAAAGTTATTTTCTTTTAAAAATTTGCCCATAGACGTATAATATAATTCTAAACAACTTTTTTCTTAGGCATTTTTCAATATCTTGTCATCTAACCTCATTTATACATATTCAAGGGATATTTTTTAAATTTGCCGCCATAACAGTGGTCACATGACATTTGTCAAAGTGCTTTTTTTTCTCATTTGATATGCTACATTCATTTTCCAAAAGAAATTTTCGGATATTTCAATTACAAAAATTTTACTAATTTGTTGCAAACTTTTTGCCGGTAACTGTATATAAAAATATCTCAATTTTTAGTTTAGGATCCTTCTTATGGAGACGCAGGGGATTGAAACTCTTTCACTGTTCTATATTCGCGACGTTTCGGAAACTTTTATTATTTATTACAAAACAATCGTGTTTCCTTCATCAGGCGGCTAGTGACAAAGAAACAAAAACCAAATACAATGAGTTGTAAAACAAGTGTATTGTAGACATATAACATTTGATTAATTTTAGGTAATCAACAAGAATCAAAATTTTTAACATAAATAACCTAAGAAAAAATTACTTACTTGATACATATGGAAAAATTTGTCAACATGTATACTAATATTAGAATTATTGGTCATTTACTTAAAAGATACTAATTAATAAATACTAAAAAGACCAAATTTACAGAAAAATTACACCACATAATTTACAATTAATAACTAACAACGATTAATAAATAAGAACGGCACGTTTGTAAATGCAATATTTACACTTACAAATCAAATAATAGTTCAAAAGGTCTTTTATATGTGTATGTATAAAGATAAAAAGAACGTCTTTGTTAAAAATTCGCAATTACGTTAGAAAATATTAATAAACTATGCAACCAAAGGTACCTTTACGAATGTAGAAAAAATATGGTAAGAGAATTATTGCTAAAGTTTTATTTTACTAATTATGTTGTTGTAATTGGTATTTAAAATATTGGTATCTGTTTTGAAGTTGATATTATTACGATGAACGTTAATGTAGATCATTTCAGAAATAATTCTTTTTTTATAATTAGTTTCGTTGTCAAATATCGTTGGTTGTTCAAAATTGAAATTATGGCCAGTCTGGTTATGATGTACAGAAAGTGCGGTACTATCACTTCTTTTGAACAATCATATTTATGGTTCGTAATCCTATTTTTGAGATTTTGTTTTGTTTTACTTGAACCGACGCGACTTAAACTTAAGCTACGCTTTAAAAAATCGTTGCTATGGGTTTTAACAATTGTATTTAAGTTTTTAAGCATTGCTTAACTTTAAGTGGTGTCGGTGCAGCCAGCCATAACGGACCTAATTTTTTTTTATATTTGAAATTTAATTCTTCAATATGCCACCAATTAGAGGTACTAACTTAGGCCAAAAAACGAGAATGCTATAAGTCAATGATATGTGCAAGTAAGGTATGGTCTTTTCACCTCCAGTTAATTTTATCTGTCGGTTAATCGTCTTGGAAACGCTACTTTCTAAAAATTTGGTTGACTCAATACTATGTTTTCATAATAGTCAACCAAATGAAGTTAACTGGAAGTAAAAAACCAAACCTAAGTCAAACTGACAAGCAACGTGAAGTCCAAAATGAAATTGAACAGAATGTATGGAATAGAAATCTAAATTGTAGAAATGTTGGGTTTATCCCTATACAGCAGCATTCAATTATAACGTGACAATCAATTACAGTTCAGAACAAATCGTTGCTATTTGACAATAAACATTGTGTATCTATATTGCAAGAAATTTAATTTTAAAAATAATGCTCTTAGAATGTGTTGCTTTGGTGGTTAAGTTAAATTGATGCCATTGGTACCACCACCAGAGTCAATATCTTTATTGGTTTCCGGAAATGGGCCAGATTTTTGATTTTTTTATTCATATCCAGCATTACAATAATTGCTTTCAAATGATGTCATCTGGTGTAACAAAAGTTATTCGAGATCATTTTATCTATACTTTCAAGGTAAGTATAATAGGAAACAATAAACTTTTAACATCATGTGGTGCAAAATATGTTGGCAGGTTTCAATTGAATACTAGTTGGTAGCTATAAATTGCCAAAAGCAACCAAAAGTGAATGTGTCAAATTTTTATTTCAATTTTTTAATGAGAAAATAGAAGTGCTGCCAACGTATTTTGCCAGCCACATGGCGGTGCAAACACTTTGCTATAAAACTACCTGCATTAAATGTATTTAACCTTGCATATTCATGGTCAAATATAATCGAACAGGTTCTTTATTGTCGACTAAAAATGACTATATTTTGTAAAAATTTATTTTAAGAGGAATTCAGCTGAACAAATCATCGTTGTGCACATAAAAATTCAGTAAAAAGACAATTGGGAAACAACTCCAAATCTTGTCGAACTCATCGAAAAGACAAGACAACGTCTGTCGAGCCAGTTAATCAGAAATAAATTTAATATTAAAATGTACAATAAGACTACACTATTACTACCGCATCCGTTTTTAAAAGCATATCTCTAAAGCCGGGTCCAGACTATAGTGTACCAAAACACGTTACATAGCAAAGTGTTTGAATAGAACAAATATTATTGTAACGACATGTGTGCGTTTAACGTGCATATCGCTATCTAAGCAACAGCTTTAATGTTTGAAACGCACGAGTGTCGATAAAGCCAAGTAAAAAACTTGTACAGAAGCATAACACGCAACGAAGGAACACCTGATGCCGCATTTCGCTCTTATTATGAGCTCATCAGAGGTGTATACTTAAGTGCGGTATACAACTGTACAAGACGGCGGTTGGTCTTTTAAACTCTCGTGGAGCAATGAACATAAGCTAAATGTGTGTCTTGCGACATCTCGTGTAAAAGCATTGACACGTATGATTAGTATAAACTAAGAAAAATGCCATCAGTTTATACTAATCATACGTGTCAATGCTTTTACACGAGATGTCGCAAGACACATTTAGCTTATGTTCATTGCTCCACGAGAGTTTAAAAGACCAACCGCCGTCTTGTACAGTTGTATACCGCACTTAAGTATACACCTCTGATGAGCTCATAATAAGAGCGAAATGCGGCATCAGGTGTTCTTTTCGTTGCGTGTTATGCTTCTGTACAAGTTTTTTACTTGGCTTTATCGACACTCGTGCGTTTCAAGCATTAAAGCTGTTGCTTAGATAGCGATATGCACGTTAAACGCACACATGTCGTTACAATTAACTGTTGGCATTTTTCTTAGTTTATACTAATCATACGTGTCAATGCTTTTACACAAAATGTCGCAAGACACACATTTTGCTTAAACAAATATTATATTATACGATATTATGCTTGTTATATACCAAGTTGTATGTTATCAATCAAAAGTAGGTAAACATCAAAGAGTTATAAAACAACATTGTATAAACGTCCTGATTTGTCAACTCTTGATAAGATGATATTGAACAATTTAATGCATTATGTTACAGTTCAAATTTCTTGAATTAAGGACGTAGGTCGTAAGCCGCTTTAGAACGTGTGTCGCAAGTAATGCGGTGCGACGAAAGTTCGTAATTGGCGCGCACGATCTTAATTTGCGATTGGTGGAAGTTCAATTCGATCAACTTTCCGAGACGGACGACGGCCATTTTCTCTTTTCTCGTTGGAGCACGTGGGTGTTTTAGCGTCTTTTCTGAAGTGAAACTCCCACCAAAAACTATTTAATGTGGGTTTCACAATTTCCAATATAAATTGGCGTTTACATTAATCTACATTCGCCGTGAGTATTTGGATTTCTTTTCTATTTGTTTAATTTTGATTGCTACTAATGCTTTAAACACGTTGTGTTAGGCGTCTTATACTCATTATATACGCTACTGAGATAACTCTTGAGGGTGCTGGAGTAGTTACCTAAGAACCTTCCCTATTAATGCACGACAACACCACGGCTCCGCAATAATTAAGCCGCAGAACAACGGGGAGTACCACATCGTCAGAGGTTGGTTATGTCGTATATCTCCAGCGAGTGAGTCACCGGTGTGCTGTTTTTCACCGTACGCCATCCCTTAGAGGAATCCTTTGGGTCTATCTACCTTCCCTGAACTGTCGATACCGTTAATAGCAGAATACTTTCTTTCCTGGAACTACACTCGACGTATTACAGCTAAGTTTTAGTATTTAAATCACTTACTCATAAATAATTAAGGCGCATGAAGCTCCTGTACAAATTACATAAACTGCTCGATAATTAACATTTACGTAACTTTATTCGGTGTATCCTCGTCAACCGCAAATTTGCTCAATAAGGGCTGGGGTGCTTAATTTTAGGGCGGTTGTCGCGGACACAAAAGGCCTTTTGGGTTTGCGGGAGGTGCTTACCATTTCTTTTATTGTTTAGAGTTAGTGTAACCAGCCGTGTGTAAGTGATCTGTGTGCGCAGAGCCTTAATAGAAGCTACTTTTCGGTTTAATTTGAATGAGAACTCTTAACTTAAGCGTCTCACTAAAGCTTACCTGCAACGCGACATCTTAACTAGAAGCCTGATTTATTGCAAGTGAGACTGCTGCTAACGCACGTAAATATATGCGACAGTCTCTCTATTTCTGTAATTTCATCCTACCATTTTTGTTTATTTTTAAGATTTGTTTGTGATACTGTATTGTATGTCTCTCTCTCTGGTTTATGTTCAATCTAGCATATTAGTTTTAAGTAAAATCTGTTGATCTCCTGTTGGTCGGTTTTATTTCTTTCTTTACTCAGCAGGTGGCGCCTTGTTAGAACAGTTATCAGAATTCTTATAGCTATTCAGGAATCTACGTAACTCTTCAACTAAGCCGGACGCTGCTGTTCTAGCTACTATAAATATTTTGTTAATCCTCCACGAATTTAGTGCGCTACATCGAGCCAAATTCCCTTACTTTTTCTTTCTAGGTTGTACCGCTAGAGCCGTCGCTCATTTTGATATTTTGTAAATTACAACCGTTACAACTACTATTTGCGATAGAATGACAACATAATATGATATGCAACCGCTTCGGATAGGTTAACGTGCGTATATGCTACTATACAGAAATACTTAGCTTGTAAATCAGCACGACTGTTTTGCATTTGATATTATCCCTTCAATGACGATATAACAAATATCAATTAATTGCCTGTTACAATTACCTGTTGGTATTTCTTAGTTAATATTCTTATTTACATATTTACTACTTTTTAGATGATTTTCTACATTTTCCTGTTGTCCACCCTACTAACAACAGTAATACATGAATAAGTACAATTTTAAACAAGTTGCCATGATATTTACATATCTGACATTAAACGTCAAATACATATTTGAAAATTTTAATAAAGTCTAAGTAAAAATGCCGGTGATATTGAATTTGGAAGAAAAATAGAAATTATGCTGATTGTGGGTGATAATTCTTGTGCAGTTGTATACCGCACTTAAGTATACACCTGTGAAGAGCTCACAATAAGAGCGAAATGCGCATCAGGTGTTCTTCAGTGCTTGTATGCTACTGTACAGAAATACTTGGCTTTATCGACTCGAGTGTTTATTGCATTCTAAGTTATCGCTTAGATAACGATTTGCATTTATAACATTTAACCGTCGTTATAGTTGTCATTGCTTAATTTGTTACTATTCATACGTGTCCCTGATTACACGAGATGTCGTTAAACACGCATTTCACTTATGATAATTATTCATATTTTTTAACATACCTGGTATACTACTGAAAAATTTTAATATCTGATATTTGCATTTTAGTTTTTACACCGTGCAGTACTTTTTATGACGAATACATATGGTGCGAACTTAAGTGGACACTCAATGAGCGTTTTCGGTCTTTATGAGTGTAACATATACAACAAAAATGTACTCTTTGAATTTGTAATTGTTTTAAATAAAAAAAAGTTGTTATTAATATAGTTTAGAAGTGCAATGAAGGTCGTTTTCTCTTAATTTGAAATGTAAAATATTTAACACCTCTAATTTAAATTCCCGCTGGGCAACGTAAGATGATTCGTCTACGTCGCTTTTACTAGAAAAAAGGCAGTAGTCAGTTGTTGACACCTTACTTGACGAAGCGTTGAGTCACTTCATCGCTTCATCAACATCACTTCGTTTTTTTATCTGTGGAACGTATTTTGAATTGAGCTGGAAATTGCGGTAGTAGTGGCCTCCGTTTTATTTTGAAAATCAATTTTGATATCACCAATAATATTCTCTTCTCCATTTGGCATATTTTGTCTGAGAATAATCACAAATGTTATTATAATTTCTGAATCTAGATTCTTTTTATGTTAAGACCTAGATCATTTAAACCTTTGGTTTTATACCAAAAGTTTCTGAGAAAATAAATAATCAGCTACTTTGCTGACATTTTCAATTCCTACTTATGTAATTTGAACACTATTCTAAATTAGTATGCTTGTCTCAAATTAGATTAGTAGATATGTAAATTTATTCATGAGCACGACACGAAGTTATTGTTGACAGTACTGAACTATACAGTGTGTCCAGTTTAAAATGAACTACATGGGGATATCGGAAACCGTTGGCTATACAATGTCGGTTAAATAGAACAAAAGTGGCGTACTTGTATGCCTATAAATAATCTGGGTTTACTTTATTAAAAAGCCGCTTTAGTATTTAAATACATAAAAATGGGTCAATTTGTTAAAATTTCGAAAAATGTTACTAGGAAATTATGATGCTAATCACATTTTATGCCCATGTGCCGATTTTGAGAGAGAAATTTTGATGTTCAATAAATCTCATATTTTCGTATTTTTATCCACCCCCGTAACTGGCTGCTTTAAAAACATTTAAAACGGTTTAAAGCAGTATAAAGGCTACCATTTCATTGCATATTATGATCATAATATTCGTACGTAAGTTGGTTTTGATGATTATTGATATTCTCAACTAAAAAGAGGTAGTCTCTGGATTATTTTCCAAATTTCAAAAAAAATCAGAAATTGTTTTTCAACTTTTTCTTTATTAAAATTTAGTTGGATAGTAGAAAAATGGTTTTAATTATAATTTAAATATAATAACACATAACGACTACTTCAAAATTACAAACAATAAATATTTTTTGAAATTTGGAAAATAATCCAGAGACTACCTCTTATTTAGTTGAGAATATCAATAATCATCAAAACCAACTTACGTACAAATATTATGATCATAATATGCAATGGAATGGTAGCCTTTAAACTGCTTTAAACCGTTTTAAATGTTTTTAAAGCAGCCAGTTACGGGGGTGAATAAAAAAATACGAAAATATGAAATTTATTGAACATCAAAATTTCTCTCAAAATTGGCGCATGGGCATAAAATGTGATTAGCATCATAATTTCCTAGTAACATTTTTGAAATTTTAACAAATTGACTTATTTTTAGAACATTTTTTCAAAATTACGAACTTGACAATTGACAGATGTTACCTGTCAACTTTGACTTGGCGCATTTTAAGTTATTTTAGAAGCAGAAGTGATTGCCCCTTAAAATTTTTTTTAACTACAATAATAAAAAAAATTGCCATATGGTTCCAACTTTATGGCGGACACTGTATTAAAATTATTACGAAATACATATTTTTTGTTATTTTCATCTAGTTTTATAATCCTAACAATACTATTAGATTTTAAAAGAATTATTGCATTGATTACTGCATTAATTTAACAGATGTCTGTCTAGTCTAGTTTAAATTAGAATATGGGAAATAATATGAATTCCATTTCCTAAAGCTATGCTAATTTGAGTTAAATTTTAACTATTATTATTACAATTTTCTCGTATTTTTGTTGTCCGTACATATTATTGTTATAGATAATTCAAAAGCATTTTTTACGAGGATTCGAAAAAGACAAAATTCCAATATGGCGCCTATAGGAAAAATCAAATTTGACTATGGCTGCACCGAAAATAGTAGGCCTAGACATGTTTTATTACATTTTTCGAAATGTCCACGATCTTTTACACCTATTCTAAAAATTTGATCAACGTGCCTCTTATAATAAGTCAAATATTAAAGTTTTTATAAAACACCAATTTTGGTTTTCACCCTGTATTTAAATATTCAAACAGTTTTTTTAATAAAGTAAACCCAGATTATTTATAGACTTATAAGTATGCAACTTTTATTCCATTTAACCGACAAAGTATATCCAACGGTTTCCGATATCCCCATGTAGTTCATTTTATACTGGACACACTGTATAGTGACAATGGAGTAAGCTAATAAAATTTATGCTTTAGGTACTTAAAAAACCGTGGTGACGTACATGCGTCTTAAATCAACAAAAGAATAAGTCAACTGTTGTACTGTGGAAGCAATGCTTAGAAATATAATTCCCGTAGCAAAAATATTCAGTGAGTCCGGTCAAATTTCAACACCTACATTTACAAAACACTATTCTTACTCGCTGCGGTACCAGAAATGTTGAAGTAGAGTATTTTGCTCAAGCAAACTCGCTCACAGGTCCTTTAAAAATTGATCTCATTTTACCTAGTTGATTTAGATTTCATTTAGCAAAAGAGTGACAAGGGTTTGGAAGTACATCAAAAACAATTTAAATAATATAATGATCATGATTAATGACAAATAAAATAATATTTTATGCTTAATTTATATACAGTGTGTCTAAGATAAAGATGAACAGGATGGGGATCTCTAAAACCGTGAGAGATACCGAGTCGGTTAAATTTGGAAAAAGTTGCTTACTCCAGTGGTCAACATTTTGCTGTTGAAAAACTTTCTGAGTTTGGCTTACTTTCGAAGATATTCGAAAAAAACCGAAATTGTGCCATTTTCTTTTCATTATATTCTGAAGTTATTTGAAAAGTTATCAAAAAACTGAATGCATTTTGTCATTGCCAATATTTCGTCTCTACAAGAGTTTACAATTTTTTACTACAACGTTTTGTCTCAAATAAACCATTATCAACTTTATTTTTTCTTATGGAACTCAAAAAAAGTACCCTTTGTAGAAGACCAAAATGATTAGAAATTTACTAAAGAGTGGCAATGACAAAATGTATTTAGTTTTTTGGTAACTTTTCGAACAACTTCAGAATATAATGTAAACAAAATGGCACAATTTCGGTTTTTTATAAATATCTCCAGAGTTAAGCCGAACTCAGCAAGTTTCTTAACAGCAAAATGTCAACCACTCGAGTAACCAACTTTTTCCAAATCTAACCGAATCTGTATCTCTCACAGTTTCTGAGATCCCCATGCTGTTCATCTTTATCTTAGACACACTGTATATACAAATAATAATATAATAAAATAATTTCGGTAACCAAAATAGCAAACATGAAGTTTTGGGCACATCCTTACTAATGTATAAAGATTAAGGACCCAAAGTGATCCTCCACCAGCCAATGAAAAAAATTTAGTGGAATAAAACCTTTACAAACAATTTTTGAGTGGTTTTTAAATTATCTTCTTTAATACTTTAAAGTTTATATTAAATTTAAAGTACATAATAGCAAAATAATAAAGAATGTTTAATAATAAAATGCCATTACATTTGCAAAAAATTATTTTTATTAAAGTATAGTGAGAGTTGCCTCGATCTTTACTAAAATAACTATAAGGTACATGTGTGTTAATACCAAAACTTTCCTAAAATTGAATAATAAATACACGCACTAAACAATTAACAAAAGTAAAGTTTTAAGAAGTTGAAAGTTGTGAATGATACCGGTGTTCGATTTTGATCAAAACAAATTAATAGTTAGAACAGCAGATATTTGAACTAATGGTTTCGTAACAAAGTATAGAGAGAAAGTGGACAAGACTGATCATTAGAGTAAAGCACATGTTTGTAATTTCGTTGTAGACTAAATGTATAGTTTGATCATTTACCAAAAGTTCTTTGTTGAATTGGAAAGTGTAGAACATTTTGAGATGTTCTAATAGTTTTCATCATGGAATGAAACAAAGTATTTTAACTTTGATAAAGCCTTGTTTGTTGAATACGGATTTCATATTATCTAAGTTAATATCTTACACCTTATTTAAGAGGAAAAGGAGTTTCTTAATCTAGTGTAATTATCACTTTGTTTTTCTAATTTAAGATTTATCGCACACGCATATAAGTTAATAAACACCATTTTTAAAAGTCTTTGTTGCCTAAACATTCTACTACTGAAAACAAGCTAGTCGAAGTAAGAAGATTGCAGTATATAAAAAACACATACAAATTATCGTTAATTATCGGGTTATTAAAGAAGTGTTTAATAAACAAAAATAAACAAAAATTAACATTTTCAAATTTTTTAACTATAAAGAAACAGAAGTACAAATTTGTCAGAGATTAAAAAATGGTTTTTAAAAATCAATCTAGTAGTTACAAATGAATATGTTACGGTTTTATTTTTCGGAATTTAGGAAGCATGTCGTGAGCCGTCTTAACACGTGTGTCGCGAGTAGTATGCTGCGACGAAAGCCGTATTTGGCGCGCAAGTTGCTAATTTTCTATTGGCGGAGAGAAAAATATCGACTAGATTTTGGAGACGTACAGCGAACATTTTCTTTTTTGTTTGATGCACGCGGGTGTCTTTAGCATATTTCCTGAAGTGAAATTTCACCAGAAATTATTTAATCTGGGTTTCACGATTTCCAATACAAATTGGTGTTTAAGTTTAATCTGGCTAGATTCACCGTGAGTATAGTGGGTTTCTTTCCTATTTGCATTAATTCTAATTGCTGCATATGCTTTTAGCACGTTGTGTTCGTGATATGTGTACGCAGAGCCTTAATAGCCGCCAATTCTCAATTTGAATAATAATTTTCACTCGAGCGTAACTAAAACTTACCTAAAATTCGACACCTTAACTAAAAGCCTTATTTATTGCAAGCGAGGCTGCTGCTAACGCGCGTAACTGTATACGACAGTCTCCCTATTTCTGTCACATTCTCCTAATATTTTAAGATTTGTAATACTGAATTGTTTGTTTCTCTCTCTCTCTGGTTTGTGTTTGATTTAGCATATTAGATTTTAAGTAAAACCTGTTGATCTCCTGCTGGTCGGTTTTATTTCTTTCTTTATCCAGCAGGTGGCGCCTTGTTAGACCAGCAGTCTAATTTCTTATAGTTATTTAGGAATACACGCAAGTCTCCGACAAAGCCAGACGCTGCTGCTCTAACGACTATAAATGTTCTTATCCTTTACTAATTTAGTGCGCTACATCGAGCCGAATTTCCATTAGTTTTTTTTTTCTAGGTTGTTCCGCTAGACCCGTGTTTTTTTTTGTTATTTTGTAAACAACAAACATTACAAAGATTTGTTACCTAGACATGAATTTAGTTTTACATTTCATCTAAATATTTGGACTGTTTAGAAAGAGATAATAATGATAATAGGAATAAAATTAATCAATATCTGGTAAAACGGGATGGTAGGATAGATACGGAAACCTCTTATATTCGCTGAGAGGATAATGTCATCGAAAATTATTATTTAGAAGGGGAAAGAAAATCCCTCCGTGGCCATTCTAGGAGATGTATAATCTTTTGAAAGAGCTTTTACCAAGGTAGCAAATGTTCAAACCGATAAACGGGTTTATAAAAGTAGGCATAATATATGATATTACTTTTAAAAATAATAATTTATTCACAGTTCTTATTTGTTTTAGCGAATATAGATATACAGTAAATTAAATATTACAATTAATATTATAAATAGTTCTAACAGGTAAGCTTCAGCTAGAGCCTAGATACATATTGCGGTGATTGCATTTTTATATATAAAATAAATTTATATTGTAGATGATGATATTAAGCTCTTGGATTCATAATAAAAACGTGGTTTATAATTTAACAAAATTTTAATTTTAGAAAATAAAATAATCGAACGTACACTTCTTTACAAATATGAGTAGACATTTACGCAACTAATAATATTCCGCTACAAATTTAATTTTTTTTTATACAAATTTAATTGTTCTAAAATTAAACTAACCCTGTGCGTTTTACACCTGACGTGTTACATGCAATCTTCAACGTGTTCTTGGCAGTTACCTTTTGACCCTGGATGGTTTCTACGATGTTTTTTTTTAGTTATTACTTTCGGTTTACTTCTTCGGATTAAATTGTTTATAACTATTTCATTCAACAGTTTGTCTAATGACAAACAAAGATCAATTTACAACAATGCGCGGGCTTCCTACGATGCGCTGCTTTCCTCGGGTTTTTACACATTTTCAATAACTGGGTTAATCAAATTTACAAGTACAACACAGTTTTATGCACGCTCCAAAACTATTAACCCATCATTCTTCACTGCTCAAAACCGTCTCCTCCCTACTTTCACTTTACTTCTTCATGTACGCACACTAGTCGGTATATTCTCTTAACATACAATGAACCACTTATATGTTAGTACTAAAAATTATATATAGTTTCACATATATACATTCAAAATATGACCTTGCAATCACTACAATATGTCTGTTAGCGTTATGTATATATGTAATTAAATAATAAAACTTGATCAAATGAAAGGAATACCAACTGAAGCGTCTATTTAACCAACAAACTTGATTCTTATGAAAGTTTAGAAATTTTTAAAAACAGAAATTTACTTATGAATTATGATGATAATGGTCCATTAGGATTTTCCGAATTATTTAAGCTTATCTAAAAATCAATTAAGTTTAACGATGCGTGATAAGCAGATAGTATATATAAGCTTCCCGTGATGACAGCTTAGCTGTTGAAACATGTGTCCGAGTACAGTTTTTGGTGCAGTTTTTGGTGTTTTCTGTTGGTTAATAAAACTTGAATTGTAATATATTCAAAATAACATTTGGAATTTTAATTTTAATTTCAATATATTTACTATTTATTACTTCTTAGTAGCGTAGGACTAATACTTCTATTGTTTCATTATTTATAAATACATTCAGAATTTGCAGGCACCCATATTTTCATTACATAAAGGTAATGATCGTATAGGAACCAATGTAATTAAAAAGCTGTTTAATTGATTTTATCATTTTTAATAACATCAAACAAAAGCAAATATTTGTTAATATTAAAATG
The DNA here is from genome assembly GCA_030710515.1 of Abscondita cerata. Classification (NCBI taxonomy): domain Eukaryota; kingdom Metazoa; phylum Arthropoda; class Insecta; order Coleoptera; family Lampyridae; genus Abscondita; species Abscondita cerata. The sequence continues at coordinate 123,654 of JALBCR010004082.1, read as the reverse complement.
ATTTATTTTAGAATCACGAAGATACACATTTTCCAACAACCGCGTTTGCTTAGGATAACGATGCTGCGGCAAAGCAATTAAGAACCTAAATGCATTTATATTTTAAACTTAATGTTTCCTATACATAAATTAATAACCAATTTTGCGTGAAAAATGAGCAACATGTACGTTCTCCTGAAATTAGGTTACAATATAGAAACCAGTAATTGTTTAGCGTTCGGGTATCAAAATCGTAATTGCCAACCATTAGTGATGCTGTACGTCCCTATAAGGATAAATTAAAATTAAAATCTAAAAGCGATAAATTAGGACTTATATCGCATCTGTTATTGTTTGAAATCATTATCTATTTGTTGATTAATATATGAATTAAAAGCTAAACCTCATATACATGCATCACACATCAAGTAGAAGCAGTGCTTTAAAGTAAATACATCGTTGACTTTTATCAAAAATTTATGTAGTGTTAGAATAAAATCTTGTTTGCAGTATTTTTGTTAATCCTGTTGTAAAAATAAGATTTTATTTCAGATTAAGATAATTCTTTCTTCTTCTACATATTTTGTAGATAAACAAAATAAACGCTGGTAGAAAACTTGTTATCAAGTAAGTTAACACCCCATTTGGGATTTTCAAAAATAACTTCCTCTACCAGTAGATATAAATAAACGCAAGAAAAAAAAAGTAAGTAACTAAAACACCCAAAACTTCCCTTTTAATTTAAGGCTGAATTACAAAACGTTAAAATGTACATTTAAAAAAATAAGCACAAAGTGCTGTTTTTGTAATAAAAGTTGAAAGTAACTTATTATACTTTTTGTTTAGAAAGTAAATTTTGGTATTAAAATATAAGCATTTTGTAGAGTTGTTTTTGCAGAAATAATTTTCTCCAACTTTGTGGGAAGCAAAATCCTAAATAAGCTATTCTGGCTTTAAGTTTTATATTCAATTTACATAAAAATGACAAAATTAATAAAACGATTCATTCAAACACTTTTTTAATGAAATAAATAATAGGACAATTTATTAAATTCCTTTTTCTGATTTATTTGGATTTTAATTTTCTGTTAAAATATATCGGTGTTAATTTTATTTGAAATTACAATGCATAACTTATGTCAGCATTAACATTTTAGAAGAAATTTGGAATTAAAGTCCTACATTTAATCTTTATAAACGATTAAAGTTACTTTGTGATCGTAATTAAAAGCAAATATTTTATGAGATGTGACGCGTTAATAATTATTTTTGTTAGAAAATATTCCGTTTAATATTTTCTTAGATATAAGTACTTAGATAGTTGTTAATGTAGTAGTAATTTTATTACAATTTTTGCACGCAATTAAAAACTAAATGTCTTTAAATAAATACAACAGTGATGGAATCTAAAACAGTTTGATTTATTCCATATTGTAAAAGTCGTACTATCTTCTGCACGATGACGCAATACGAGAAATGGTTTTTTTCAGTTCAGACTTTACTACAGATGATTCAATTTATATGAAAACTTTTAAGAAATTTTATTGGACATTTATTCGTCTGTTGAATAATAAAATACGTATTAAGTTTTTGAAAAGAAATGCCATTTAATAAGAAAATATGAATGCATTATTGAATATTAAAATTTTTTAGTAGTTGGACATTTTAAGTTCTAAACCTTTAAATGGTTACTACCAATTACGTAAGCTTTATTATCGGTTGTAAAATAAAAAAAATATTTTTTAAAGCTCAACTTGAAGAATTGTCTTCATAATTTTAATAAATTGTTTGTCGAAACATTAAAGGTTTTATTTTACACAAACTTTAGAAATTAACTCACTCGTGTTGTGAGGCTTACTTATCTTCAAAATTGTAGCACACAGCAATGGTATATACTATATACAGGGTGTACCATAAGTAGTGGAACAAATTGATTTTGGTTATAAAAGGACAAATATTTAATAGTTTTCTTTTGTTTGAAACAGTTAATTAATAAAATATATGTTTTTTTATTAAAGCGCTATTCGTGCAGTATTATCAGCAGGGTAATAATCAAGATTTAAAACATATGCGAATTTTCAAATTACAATGAAGGTTTGGATAAAGCTGGTGTAGAAAAGTGTGTGCATTAAACACTTTTGTATATTTGTCTTAAAAACATTACAGCCCACTTAAATTGAACAGACATGACCTGGGGTTTAAAGTAACAAGAAAATTGTTTTGTGTCTATTCATAAATCAATTCATTTATTAAACGACAATTTGTTAAAGGGTTCAAAGTTCTTCTACACTAAAAATAAATTTAAACAAATCGTCTTTGTTTTATTTTAGTATTTGTTTATTATTCATGTTAAAGTTAAAATATTTATTTTAAAATCTACATCATACTCTCACAGGTTTGTTCCTGTAAATATGCATCAATTTGTTAACCTAAAAATTGAATGTAACAAAATTCCTTTAAAGGTGGATGTTCACTGCTAGTTTTAGGGGTGTTTAGTATTAGTCATGAGAATACATGACAAATAGATTTACCTTCCTTTCTATAACTATCATGACATTACTTCAATAGGTCAAAGTGTTAAAAAAATAGAAATTGTTTAACGTATTACAAAATCATTAATCAAATTAACAAAGCAACAAAAACTGACAAGGTAGCGGAATGTTACTGTTTTAGTTGTTTGTTAAAAATAAAATATTTTTTTTTCACTACGTGTAATATCGACATTGCATCAATTATGTTTTGTTTCGATCAAACTAATGACCATTATGGCTAACGGTAATGATGCGGTTAAACCTATTAGTAACATTGCTACTAACACCCTACACAAATGTGATTTTGGTTCTAACCGTTCTTGAAGAATACCAAAACGCATCTATTGCTGGACATAATGGTTATAAACACCATAACAAAGAATACTTTTGGCATGGTACGCGGCAATTTATCAAGAATGATTTCTAAAATTGTAAAGTGTCTCAATACAGAATTTTTCAACATTAAACCTACAGAATTATTATAAACCCCATTAACGTTCTTGTTATTCATTTTTTCGCGTCTTGAACAGACACAAGTACTGGAATAAATTTTTGTAATCCAAGACACTACCACTATATGAATAGAACTAACTGTTTTTGTTTCTTCTAATATATGAGTTTGTAGAAAGATATTTTCCGATAACGGAATACAGAAATAAAATAAGTTTAAATCAGATGTTTGGTACAGAAATAACATAAAACCCCAGTTAGCTAGGATTTGCGATGAATACTATGTTGCCAATTTACAGAAGAATCAGTTGTCTTGTTCAAAAAAGAACTACGGACAATGGTAAACGTTCACCATGATACAAAAGTGGATTCGGGGATGATAGTTTCGTAGATACTTTTATACATTTTTTGGCAATTGAGAGATTTTATATGTTGTTCTTATTTGTTTTCGAAATCTACCTTTAATATTTTTTTTCTTGTACCCACGTTGAAAAAATTAGTTGAGGCATAATGAAGTTATAGCCTTTATTTTGTGAAAACCAACTTACAATTCTTAAACAGTTGGTAAAAATGACACAAATATAATATAAACAGGAAATCGATTTCTCTGTTTTATGGTTTTTTCTATTTTGCAGAGGTTGCAAGATAGTGTACTGTTAAAAGTTTTTTCTAAGTGATCGGAGCTACAGTAGTTGAAATATGTTCTACATGCTCCTGCAATTTACGCTTTTTGTTGTGTTTACAGTGGGGAGTTTTGTTAGCTTTGTTATTACACAGCTTGTCAACATGAGGCATTAAGTGTTAGGAAAGCCAGTCGAGTTTCAAACTCTTTTGTTTTTCTGGTAATTCTAATTTGTGAACTTAATGAATGGTTTTCTTGTCTTATCACCTCAGCAAAACCCGTAGCGATTTCCTTGTGCGTTGTAGTTTCATCCACGTTGATTCATAAACGTTTTTTTCATATGTATTTGGTCTAACTTAGCCATGCACGCTATTTTTTGTAGAGCTATTTAGCGAAATCTGAACAAGTTTTTGATTCGTTGCTTCTATTTTAGTTGTGTGGGAAACCTTAATTAAGTTGTGTGGGAAACCTTATTTACTGTGATATCAATCATATCAAAGTTGGATTTCAAGTTCTTGGTGATGTCAAGGTAAGAGTGTCTTTGCTCTGGTTAAATAATTGTTTTATTGGTGTTGGTCGTGCTGTTGTTTTTAGAACTGATTCTCATTCATGATCTTAATAGAGTTACGACTCGATTTCTTCTGAGCAGTCCACTCAATTGTTTGGCTAATTTTGTCAGCCTCTCCGTCATTAGCGACTACAACTAGTTCTTTGTCATTAATTACTTCCCAAACCCTATAGTTATCTAAGTCTGAGTAGGCAGTCAATAATATTCACTTTTTCATAGAGGACGACAAAGATGTGGTACGGATTTTCAAGATTTTTATCGGTATAATCGTCACAGTTTTCGTCACAATCAGTGCGTTCAGCTTCATTAGTTTCTTTTTAATCCCAAGTACCTTTTCCAGAGTATGGTTGCAAATGATTTTAAAGGATTAAAAAGTTTTGCTTTTCGTTGATTAGATCAAATTTCTCGATTATCTTTGTTTTCGTAAGCAACGCTTTGGACCTTTTATCTTTTATTAATGCACAAGATTACTCTTCGGTAAGGTCGCTGGTATTATTCCTTTATCAGTGCCTTAACTTTGTAAAGAGAGGCGTAATTCCTGCTAAAGTTCGTTTACGAGGTCGGTTGTTGCTTGTAAATAATTATTAAAGGTATAGACCAGACTACTAGTAATCTTATTAGTTTTAGTGCTATTGCGCCCTTTAACTTTAAGCAGTTGATAAAGTTTGTTTACTAGGTAGGTCGTTACTTCTAAATAATTGCAGGTATGAGCCAGATCATGAAAAAGGTGGATTGATACAGTGGCTTTTCTGTAGAGTATCGAATCTACTCCTTTTTAATTGAGTTAGTTTTGTTACTACACTAGCCAACGAGTCTTAAATACGTACAGGTGCAGTATTATAACTGACAAAGCTGGAGTAAACTTAAAACGCGTCTTCCTTCAAAGACGCATTTATTGAGGGTAAGTTGAATCCTTAGCAAAGAATAAAAATTATGCATATAGTTTAATAACAAATATTTAGTGATTTAATTAATAAAATAATGCAACGGAAAAATTAACGGTAATAGATAAAGTAAACAAATAGAGAGATGAAAGAAAACTAATATTAGGAGGCGAATTCAATGCTAGGATAGCGAGGAAAGAGGTATAATGGTAAATTGAAAAATAAAAAAAAGAGTATCAATGCATAAAATAATAAATGGGCAAGAAAGAAAATTGATAGAATTTTGTGAGGAAATAGGATGGAGAGAAAGGGAAATACACGTTTATTGGAGGAAGAGGAGAGTCGGTAATATACTATGTAATTAAAGACATGAAAAAGTTCAAAATTAGTGAAAGTGAAGATTCTGATTATAAACAGTTAAAAGTGACCTTGGGAGAAAGAGAAGAAACAGAAAAAACAGGAAAAGAGTCAAAAAGGAAGATACAGACGGAAGAAAGAATAGAAAAATACAAGAAAAAGATGGACAGGAATAGAGAAGAAGATAAACAAGATAATAAAAAAATGAAAGAAGCAGAAGAAAGGATAAGGTATAGAGTGAGAACAGGAGAATTGGGAAAACAAAATAAATGGTGAAATAGAGAGTGTCAGAAAGCAAAGAAAAATGAGGAGGGAGAAAATAAAATGGAAAAATAGCAATTGAAGAATATAAAGAGATTAAGATGAAATTTCAAAAGATTGTATAAAAGGGAAAAAAGAATGCAAAATAATGCTAAAAGAGAGATAGAAGAAATAAGAAACAAAGGGTAAGTTTGAAAGTTTGGGAAAAAAAGGAAAAAAGAAAAAGGGCTAATGAAAAAATTGAACGGAAAATTAGGAGCAACATTGTAAGAAGTTATTAGAGGGAGTAGACAAAAAATCAACAGGATATACAAAAAATATGAAAATATTTGGCTTTCTAGAACAGGAAGCCTAAATTTGTTTTGACCTACCGACATGGAAAGTGCTGGCCAACACACTATTAGCGGTGTCCCAAAGCAAATTGCCAATTAAAAAACCCAGGAGCCACTATAGTTGCGGATACGAGTAGAAATATTTTAGCTCTAAAGCGTGCTCGAGGCTGAAAGAACACCAAAATTGCAATAAGTTATGTCGATAATTCGGTCAATAAAAAAATTGAGAAACGTCTAAGAAATTATTTCGTAGTGAGGAGAGTACAAATGTTTTGCCGTCCTCGAGTTCAGCAGTTTCTGAATTAACAGATGGTTCATTATTAATATCAACTCCTTCGTGGTCCAAAATCTATGTGACTGAAAATATCAATTGTATCATGATTTTCGACATTATTATATATTAATCAATCTCCTTCCTACCATAAACTATAATGCACCTAACATACAATTTATTTGATAATGTTTAACAATAATAATAAAGACTAACGCATAATCTTTTGTCCCCAATATAACTTAACAATACTTATATAATAAAAACTTAACTTTAAAACTGTGAACACGAAACCGCTCTATTTTTACGAATACACAAACTTTTCTATTCTCTCCATGATTCATTTTTCTTTTAATTATTTTTATTAGTTTCTCTTTCCATGTCTTCTTTGGTCTACCTCGTTTTTTTTCATTTCTGTTCTAGCTTCTCAGATCTGTTTGACCTGTCTATTTTCCGTCATACATTTTCTTATCTATCGGCTTTACTCCTAATTCTTCTCTTATAATTCTATCCCTGCGTGTGATTCCTTTAATTCCTCGAAGGTATTTCATGTCTATCGCTTATATTGTGCTTCTTTGGGATTGGTTTAACACCCAACTCTTTCCTCCATAAATCAAAATTGTTCTTAAAATATGGTGAACTTAGGACGCGTTTCTTATTCTTTCATTTATTTTGTTTTCCATACTTTCTGTTCTTTCTATCCAAGTTCCCAAGTATTTATACTTTTCTACTTGTTCTAATTTCTGCTGTTCCATACTTATGTCGATATCTTTATGTCTTTTTCAAATTCTCATTACTTTTGATTTACTTGTGTTTATGTGCAGCTTTTTTTTCAAGTTTTTCTTCCCATATTTTAAGATTAATATATTTAAGATTTCAAAAAGGAAAAATATTTTCTTATCAGTTGCACACATTTTTCAATGCACACTCTGTCCCTTCCTAAATCCACCCTGTGCTTTGAACATTTCTTCCTCAGTTTTGTTTTTTATTTGTTTCTCCAGGATATACTCACAGGTTTTAGACACTACACTTAACAACGTAATCCTTCTATAATTTAAACAATTTTTACTGTTGCCGTTTTTATGTAATGAGATAATTATTCCTATCTTTCAATCGTCCGGTGCTTTTCCAATATTCCAAGCTTTGTTATAAATAATTCTCAATGTGTCCCAAATTCTTTATTATTTCCGTTGTGATTTCATCATTTTCCGTATTTTAGATGTATCGCTTCTTTTACCTAATTGTCCCGAATCTCGTCTTCTTCTTCTTCCTGTGTAAAAGTATGTGTTCCCTTTGAATTACATGCCTTATCTTCTTCATTGTTCAGTAGTCTTGAAAGTACTCCTTTTATCGTTTTATTATTTTCTTTTCTTCTATAAGTGTGGAATTTTCTTTTGTTTTTAAATGTGTTAACTCTTGTTTGTTCACTTTTTTGATGTTTTTCAGAACTCTGTAAAATAAGTTTTGATTCGTTTAGCTACGTAATTCCATTTTGATACCAAATTCCTCGTAAGCTGTGTATTTTCTGGTTGGATAATTTCTTTGTTCTTTGTATTTGGTATAGGTTTCATTTCCCCTGTTTCCAAGGTATTAATTCTAAAGTTGTTTTTTAATTTTTACTTTATATTTTATTGTTGCATTCCACCATCTAGTTTGTTTTGTGTTTTGCTAATCGTTTTGTTCCGCATACTTTGTTTGCAACATTTATAACAATATCTCAAAATATGCCCCATGCTTCTTAGATTTTCATGTTCTCCCATGCTTTGTTTATCTGTGTTATTTCTTTATCTGTATTTCTGTGCAATTTCTGAAGCTTGTAGTTTGTATGAAATTATAGCTTTCTTAACATTATTCTTATTTGTTCCTTTACTTTTTTTGTATGTGTTGCAACTTTCTGTTTGTACTTTCATTTTTGCAATTACCAAAAAGTGATCACTATAAATTTCTGCTCCTTTTTTAACTCGTTTATCTTGAACTTCTTTACAGAATTCTCTGTTCAGCACGTAGTCAATTATAGACCTTCCTTGTCTCTATATTTAACTTCTCAGCTATACATGTGCATTTATTTGTGTTTAGAGAACGTCTTTCTCCATTTTAGTTGTTGATTTTTTCTCCGTATGGCCCCATTATCTGTTTTGTTTCTTCAGTACTTGCTGCCCGTTTTTTGCAACTTCATTAGTCTAGGCAATAGAAAATCCAACTGAATGAAACAAAATTTTCTAATGTACATAATGCTACTAACTTGCAAAATTTTTACAAGTTAACTGTCAGTTTTACAAGTTTGTGACTTGATAAAATAAACTTTCTTCATGAATATTGTGTTTTTGAAAATTGATAAGTAACAAATAAAATAAGTAATAATGAAAATCGTCCTTGAGATGGTTTGTAACGGAGTTAACGCACTAAATTCCCAAGATCCCAAATTTATAGGAGTTACCGCAACAGTGTCTGACTTCGTCGGTAGATTTAGGGAGTCCTTAAGGAAAGTGAAAAGAAATAAACTGTTGCGTAACGTGGTGCCACCTGCTGAGTAATAAAAAGAAATAAATCCGACCAACAGGAGTACAACAGGTTTTACTAAAAGATCTAACACGTTGAGACGAACACAATATGAGAGAGACACACAGGAAATTTAAATATAACAAATAACAACTTAAAAATACTAGGAGAAATATGTGAGAAGTAAACAAGACTGTCGCATAAAGTTTTCCGGGCGTTAGCAACAACGATTTAATTAAAGCTCGTAATTAATGTATCAAATTCAGATAAGCTTTATAATTACATCCCAAATTTAGAGATAGCGCACTAATTTAAGATTGGTTCCTACGAAAACTCGAGGTACACACGTCACTTACACAACAGTGCCTTAATACTAACTTAAATTCGGAAGAAACACGATAAACAGGTCTTGTTAACCCAAAAGGCTTTTTGTTTTTAACGTCGCCCCCGTTATCTACAGCGTCTAGGCTCTGATAGAGCCAATAAAAACAAAACCGAGCGTCGGTAGTCGAGTTCACCTCGAATAAAAATTTTCTTAAGTACTATAGTTTCAAACCGTTCAATGTCCCGTGTACGTAAGCTTCTTAAGCATTGATATTGAGTAGGATACTTAAACATTAAAATTTAGCTGGGTTCTAGAAGTAGGCAGTCCTGAGAAGGAACGTTCTTGTTAGCGGCAGTATTGGACAGAGTTAGAAAGTAGTTAATTCCAGAATTTTCTGTATGGGAGGTTTAGATTAAAGAGCAGAAAACAAAAAGAGCCCCTGGAAGTAATAGATATGCAGCATGAACGAGTCGGTCAGCCCGCAGCATTCACCAGCTGTTGTCGGCTGAAGTGTAGGCGAAATCGTAGTACTCGAACAATTAGGTAGCGAGAGGTTCATAAATAGCCGTTAGGTTCGAATATTTAGACCCGTAACAAGTGCTGAGGACCTCTTTCTGCTTCTCGTCTTAGGGAGTACATCTCGAGGTAGTACAGTATGTGTAACAGTTCTCTGTGTTTAACGCATTCGGAACACATTTAAATTTTTTTAATAATTTGATATGCTGACAAACGTAATCGACTTTTTTTTTAATTGAATATTGCGATATTTTAGAAAAATCTATCTGATCACCGCATATGTTTTGATAATTTTTTCGTCTTACCATTTATTTCCATTGTTGACAAAAAAATAATTTTATGCTCGAGGAACAATTCGAGAAAATTGAAAGTATAATCTATTTGTGTGAACACAAAAATAAGCCTGGTACCGTTGGTCGACTTTATGCCTATGATTGCACTGTCAGTAAGCAACTGCTGCGCGTATTTGAACCCATCTCTTAGAAACCAGATACTAGATACCCTCTCATTCTCTCACCGCGCACCATAAATAGTTTAGATTTGTCAGATTGTACTAAGAACACTGTTTAATTTAAATGTATTCTCCTTACCAAATTCAGTTCATTTGCAACTATTCTAATTTGTTGCTTATGTTACGTTGAATTTGAAAGATTATTAAAGTTCTTGAGTTACTATTATACTATAATACTATTTGCAACGTTTATTGCATTAACAAACTTGTGTGTATGAAATTGATATGCTCTTGAAGCAGTACTTTTACATTGTATTAATGTTATGTAGTTGATTAACATTACGTAATATAGTTTGTTTTAATAATTGCTTTCATTTCATATCAAGTGAAATATGGTTTATATTTGATTATGGAATTATTATTCAAATACGTCTGCATCTTCTACCTTAATCCAAATAACCTATTGGGTGACGTCAAGATAGATACGAAAAAGTATTGCATACTGAAGTCGGCGAAGTACAAGATACTCGTATGTATGAAATTCGGTTGAAAAGAATTCAATTTACTACCGACATCCGAATATCTTTGTGATGACGATTTAATTTGTCAGAATTAACGATGCAGAGTGCTTAAAAACATTACCGAGTTTATGTAAACATAAATCTACATTAATAAATCAACATGTGGTTCAACATAGAAGTTCAGATGTAAGAGTTTAAATTAAAAAGTTTTTAGGAAAAAAGAGCTTTTATTCCAAAAGTTTCTTTTGTCCGATCAATAAAAAATATTTCAAAGACTACTATTAAGGGTCACGTAACTGCAAACACTGGATAACTATTTATGTTACAACAAAAGATAAAGTTGTTTAAAATTGTATACAACAAAAAAATTGTTAATTATGTAACAACATTTTTAGCGTATTGAATCAAAAATACGTATAATGTAAAACTTTTCAAATTTTGACGTATAAAGTATTTGTTTGTTTCACAATCAAAGTAGGTGTCGAAATAGTATATTTTACGTAACAAATTACGAAAAGTAAAATTATTTTGTCACTTGGTAGATCGTTTTGTAACATACAAACGTTTATAAATTTAATAGTGATACAAGTCACATTTGAATACACCTTGAATTCTAAACACGTTTAATTCCATGTTTATGCTTCACTTTGTAAAGATTAGAAAGAAAATTTATGCAATACTTAATGATACATAAGTTTTTGTAACTTATCGGATATTGTGGGACTTTGCTATGTTCGTTCCGTAAACATTCGTTACAAAAAATCATCCGGTGAATAAGAAATTTCTATGGGTCTTGTATTCCAATTTAAACAACTTAAACCAGCGTTACGAATAGGACTCCACATCACCACGACGTCTAAGATTATATAAGAAACGTGAAAAGATGAAAATTTCTTTGCAAAAAAAAAGGTATTTATACGCGACTGTACTCATTTTTAAGTAGGGAGCATTAATCCCCCTACCGCCTACCATTTTTAAGTATAAGGGTAGTAAATAAGAGTTTTTATAGGGGTGTGTGAGTCTGTTAATAGCAGTACAGAAGTAATAATGCAAACATTTCCGTAGAATACGTAACTTCAAAAATAATAAGTAAAATTAATGAAAATCAAGGTGTGTTAATTAATCGAACCAGCAATAAAACATACCGGGCTACTATACCCAAATTTATAATAAAATAAAAAATTATATAATAAAAATAAAAATAAACATACATAAATTTGGTTCTTTGGAGCCGTATAGAAATAAAATGACTAAAAAGTCTTCATCTGTCGATCACAGCGCCACATACCAAGAAAACAACTGTAATGTGAAATACAGGAATAAAAGGTTAGTGATTCACTAATTCCTTTGTTCTTCCTATACTTGTTCCATACTCTTACATGCCTAATTGATAAAGTAATAAAAAAAATGTAATTAATCGTAAAGTAAATAATTTGATAACATAAAAAACAATGATTAATAATTTAGAAGAAATATCCTCATTTATAAACAATTATGTCGTAGATAAAGATAAATTCCAAGTAGCAACCAGAAAGAAACTTGCGGAACCATTAATATACCTACGAATTTGAATCAATTCATAATAAACTTACACAATTAGATGCCGCAAATGCAAAGAAATCATGAAAACGAAATTGTAGATTTTGAAAAACGCTATTGCGAAATACTTGCAAAACTTGATAATCTAATGATAACTACTAATATTACTTTAAATAATTTGCCAAGTACTTTACAACAAAGTATCCAACACATAACACAAGGAAAAAATGTCAATTTACCAAAATTAGATCTACCAAAATTTTCGGGTGAATATACTCAATGTACTACATTTTATAATACTTTTCAATCAACGGTAGACAAAAATATTGATTTAAATAATGAACAAAAATTGCAATATTTGTTTTCTTGTCTAAAAGGAGACGCTCTAAAAGCCATTGTCAATTACCAGTGCTAATTACATCACAGCTTTGTCATTGTTGGAAAAACAATACAAAAACACTAGATTAATAGTTAATGATCATATTAAAAAATTACTAAGTTTTCAGGTAATGACAAAATCATGCGCTACAGATTTAAGAATTTTACTCAACAAATTATTAAGTCACTTAAAATCGTTAAAAAATCTAGGGTTGGAAGAAGAATCATGGGACGCTTTATTAATTCCAATAATTTCAAATAAATTTGATTATGCTACTAAAAAAGAATGGAAAAATTTACTTAACAGTAAACTTCCCACAAAGGATGAACTGATTACATTTCTCGAAAAACGGTGTTCAGTTTTAGAATCTTTACAAATCGGCCAAAACCAAAATTTCAACCCAACTAATAATAACAAAAAAGTAAATTATCATTTCAGACCGGCTTTAGTTTCCCCTTCGCTGCTAATTTGTTTTCATTGTAATGCGCTTAACGTTAATGAAAGTATTAAACGCAGTACTTCCTTAAATTTATATAAAAAATGTTTGCGTAACAATCATAAAAGTTCAGAATGTTTCGCCAAAGTTAATTGTAATTCCTGTGAAAAAGGTCATCACACCTTACTTCATTAAACAATAATGTTAATAAATCTGTAAACCTTTCGTTAAAAGAAGAAACACAATTCGATCAATCTCAAAAAAATGCTATCGTAATTGAAAATACCGTACATGACAAACTATCGTCGCCAAGTACATCTTTACAATCCTTTTCTTGCAAGATTAACATAAAAAATGTCGTATTTTGACTTCCGCTATGGTAGATATTGTGGATAGTGAACAAAACATTCAACAATGTAGGGTAATTCTTGACAGAGGGTCACAACTTCATTTCATTACCTCCGAATTTTGTAAATAATTTTCAAACAGGAATTGAATGTCATATACTAGACAGCATTACAAGTAATTTACCAACATTTTCTTTAATTCAAATTTATTAGGTATATATCTCTGCAAATACTGTATTAGCCGACGAAAAATTCTTCGAATCAAATAAAGTAGATTGTTTAATAAGTTCAGCTTTATTCTGGGATTTGTTACTAAATAATCGCATTAAATTGAATAACAGTAATGCTATTCTAACAAATACTCAGTTTGGTTGGGTACTAACAGGTAATTTGTCTTACAATAAAAATTCCAATCAAGCGTACGTTGCAAATTTTGCTTATAGACTAATCAAACTTTAAACGACAATATGGTTAAATTGTGGGAACAGGAGGACATATTTACTGCACCTAATAAATGTAATGATGAAGAATTAATATGTGAAAAGTATTTCTATGAAACTGTTTCTAGAACACAAGAAGTTCGTTTTGTTGTGTGTTCATCTTTTAAAACAAAAATGTTAATTTAGGTTCCTCAGAACAATTTGCATTCGATAGGTTACATACGCTTGAGAAACGATTTCAAATAAACTCGCAGTTAAAATTTGAGTATATTAAAATTATTGAAGAATATTTACATCTCGGGCATATGGAAGAAGTTCCAAAAATTGAACTAAACAAACAAAATTACTATTTACTGCATCATGCGGTGTTTAAAGAATCTAGATGCACTAATACAAAAACACAAAATGTATTTGATGGATGTTCAAAAACAACAAATTGTTTAAGTTTTAACGACAATTTAATGACAAGGCTTAATTTGCAACATACACTGTAAGATATATTAATTAGATTTCGATTATTTAAATTTGTAATTTGTCCAGATATTCAAGCAATGTTTAGATAGGTGTGTCTTAATAAGGAAGACATTAATTTTTGCCGAATTCTTTAGTTTTACCCCAAACGAACCGGTTAAACATTACCGCTTACTTAGAATTCCTTTTGGTTTTACCTGCTCAACTTATATATCCATAAAATGTATGCAAGAACTTGCTATTATATACAAAAATACTTACCCAAAAGCTTACAATGCAATTTTAAAAAAATACTTATATCGACAACATAATGGCGGGCGAAAATGATTTACAATTACCAAAAGATTTAAAACTTCAAGTAATTAAGGTCTTAAAAAAGGATGGATTTACTCTTTGCAAATGGGCTCCAATTCGCCTGAGCTTTTACCTCAGGGTAATGACCAATTAAACAATATTATTTTAAACATCGATAAAGACGGCTTTACAAAGGCCTTAGGTATTTTGTGGCATTATACTGGCGACACTTTCAAATTTTATATAAACATATCTATCTTTCCAAAAACTATTACAAAAAGAAGTATTTTAGACGACTACTATCGAAAGTGACCATATCACAACACAAAGTTGTGTCCGAAAATGCAAAATATTATAACTCTTTCAAAACTGTTGTGATAAAACTCAAAAGTTAATAGTTTACACTTATATCGTCTTAGTTACGCTTAGCAACGACCTTCGCATCAATTTTTTACCACTTAATTCCAAAAATAAAAACAAAAATTTTTTCGCGTTTAAAATCTTCAAATTATTGAAAATGTCGTCCAGTAGCGATGAATATAACATTCAATTAACACTGCCTTTAGTTATGTAAGAAGCAAAAGTTATCACACTGGAGTTGCAAAGTTGTTTTTCTTAACCCTTAACGAGTAAGAACGTAATTTTGTATTGTAGTCGTCTAAAAAGAAGTAATTTGTCAGTAATTGCACATTTATGGAACCCACATGGTCTTATATTTCCTGTTTTGATAAAGGCCTGCATAATATTTCAACAACTTTGGATACAAAATGTAGAATAAGATAAAGAAGTACCCACAATAATAAGCCAGTTTTAGCTTCAATTCGTGTCAGATTTAAAGGAAATTAATAATATAAAAATACCGCGACACGTACTTTTAGAAAATCATATATGAGCAGAACTAATTGGTTTTTCAGATGCAAGCACGAAGGTTTACGGTTGTGTTATTCACATATGAACAAATGATGCTTTAGGCAATAGACAAGTAAATGTATTAACTTCAAAAGGCAAGATTGCCCCGCTTAAAACAATATCATTGCCGCGGCTAGAATTATCGGATGCAACATTATTAACAAGGTTATTAAACACCGTTAGAAACGCGATATCTTTTAAAATCAATGACGTCTATTTATTTACAGACAGTAAAATTGTAATAAATTAGATAAATGCAATTGTTTGTACTTGGGAAGCATACATTGCCAATCGCTTTGGAGAAATTCAGCTCTCTACTAATCAGATCAATGGTATCATATTAATTCAAAATTAAATCCAATTAATTTACCCTAGTAGAACACAACCTCGGCTTTATATAGGCTCTACATTATTTGCCAACTTTGCCAATATTGGTCTTACATAGAGATGTGAACATTCACCAACTTTTGCCCAATATTCTATACATTAAATAACAATATCTAGCCAACATTGCCCACCAACTTTGGTTTGCAATATTAAGCCAAAATTTAGCCAATATGGCAAAGATAAAGTTGACAACGTTTAGCCAACATTGGGCCGACATTGTAATTTTATGCAACCATATGGTTAACATACTTTAAAATATTGGCACAATATTGGGCAAATGTTGCGATACTATCGAAATACACCGAGTTTCATTGTATTACAATATTGGCTCAACATGGGGTATATATTGCAATACAATGAGCTTAAAGCAAAATTTCATAGAAATATAATGTTGGGCCAATATGGGTACCATCTTGCAAACTTATATTGACTGAATCTTGGATAAAGATTGCAAATCTAAAATTGCTAGGCAATATTGCCCCAATATGGAATACCTTCGTTGTAGTAATGTTGACATCATAATATTGACAAAAATTGGGGTAACGTTGCCAAATTGCATTGTACTAAAATTGGTGCACCAATATAGATAAATATTGCAGAAATATTTTTCTTATAGTGGTATCCTTATATTGGCCCAATATCAATACCCTGATATAGGGCCAATAATAATATAGTATCGCAATGTTATATTGAATAAATATTGGCAATCTATTATCGCCAATATTCATTTGATATTGCTAAATTATGTTGGTATTTCGTTATATGTGAATATTAGGCCCAATATTGGCTACTTTTGATTATTGTCCAATATGAGAATCAATAATAACATGTAATAAAATGCAAATGTAGACTTGTTTTAATGTATATAAATGTTGTTTAAAGAAAATATGGCAATAAAGAAAGGACCTATCATCCATACCGCATTGCATAAAATCTTTGCAAAAATTTAAGATTTCAATTTATACAACAAATTTCTTTAGGAAATTTAAAATTAAAAACTGTAATTACTTATTGCCGAAACTTAAAACTTGTGTTTTTCTTCATTTCCGTACTCATAAGGATTCTCAAACAAAATTTCAAAAGAGAGAAAAAAAATACATTTTAACATATATTTACTTGATGTATAATAAATAACAGTGTCATTACAGTTTTTAAAAACAGTAAAAAAATACTTAATACTTGTAAATGCATATCTAACTTAACACTATAATTTTTAGAAAAGCAAAAAATAATCATAAATTCAAAAAAATAGAGATATAACGATTAGTTTAAAAAAATATTGTAAAATCACAAATTTAAAGATATTTAACTCACGAATAAAATAAGATAAGTTTTTACCACTTCACTTTCGCACAACTCCTGATGAAAACGGATGATTCAACTTCAGAAAACGTCTAAGTATCAGAGCGTTGAGGTCCTTTTGAAGATTCTAAAAATAAGAACAAAACCCAGTAAACATATGGAATTTGTTTAAACTATGCAATGTTAAGTTATGCATTACAAAATGTATTTGAAAAAAAAACAATGAACTGCATGCTTGCATTTCTGCAGAAAAATAAGAAAAGAAAAATCTGGGTTAATTGAAAACTTCTTTTAGAAAATTGAAGATATACCAAAATATTAACTACGTAAAAAATTTTTCATTTAGAAACTTACCACTGCATGTTTCTGCTTTACTCCTAGATTTCCTCCCTCTTCCTAGTTCACCGGAAGTAGCCAACACAGACGAGATTTTTGAACGAATGACCTGGATCCTGTACATCCTTGTTATGTAACTTTATGGCTTCTACTGCAACCTGGTATAATCGTAAAGATGAGAAATTTATTTTCTTTTTCGGCCGCAAGCAGAGTAATTTAAGCTCATTTGTTTATTCACCATCTTCCTCATAACGAAATTTACTGTTTGGTTGAAGTCCTCTCCTTTATTATTTCCCATTAACGTCACCTCTAATTATAATTTTTAGTCAGCCTTTTTTTTGTGAAGACTTGAAGGTAAGGCATTTAGTCAACTAATAGAATACCTAACTTACCACTTGTTTAAAAGTAGAAGA
The DNA here is from genome assembly GCA_030710515.1 of Abscondita cerata. Classification (NCBI taxonomy): domain Eukaryota; kingdom Metazoa; phylum Arthropoda; class Insecta; order Coleoptera; family Lampyridae; genus Abscondita; species Abscondita cerata. The sequence goes on along the minus strand of JALBCR010004082.1, from coordinate 105,834 downwards.
ATCTTTTAATTTCTCTCAATCTCGTTCATAATATCAGGTGAATCAATTGGAAAATAAGAAGCAAGTCCAGCTGTGGTTTCTACTTCATGAGAAATCACCATATTCGCTGCAGAAATCGCTTGTAATGCTGAAGGGACTTTGCTAAGTTCATATTGTACTCCATTTAGTCTTTTTGCAAAATGATTTTTGATTTAATTTAAAAGTTATTGCTTGTAGACGTTTTTTAAATCAAAATTATTTCTAATTTTATTTTGTAAACATTTCCTAAACAAAATTTTGATTCGATAATTAATCGAGCTATGGTGTTTAATTAGCGATACCTTCAAATATATTCTTTAAAGAAAAAAATTAAGTAAGCAACGTAAATTACCTATTTTCTAAAACGTGCTTAGTGTAATGATTCATTCTACAGTCCTTCTATAAGATAACCCCTGCTGAGACTACCTGCTGTTAGAATTGTAAATGATACCCTTAAGCCCGCTTCACAATGTGCAAACTTTTGTTTACAGAAATTGTGGTGTCCAAGTTTTAAATTTCATTAAAGTTTTAGAGAAATTAAATAACTCACTTTGTATTTGTTTGTTATAAAATTTTCTTTATTATTTACTTTTTAAAATAAAATTTTAGAAATAAGAGCTAGTTGGGATTGCTTGGTTTATTTATAGCAATACACTTAAAAACGTACGTATATTTCTAGGGCAATTTAATGTAATTAAATACTGTTACGCCACTGGAGTTTCTAGATTAAATTAAAATAATCGTTGTGTTTTTAGAACTCCGTTTGCAAACATTCTATTATCTTCTAGATTATTATGTTAAGTTAAAATAAATTAAACGTGTGTAATAGTTAATGTATATTTATACAAATTAAAGTAACTTGGATACGAGAAAATAACTTGGAGCTGTTACCCTGGCCAGCAAAAGCCCAGATTTTAACATTATCGAAAATGTTTGGGCTCGAATACTTGCTGTTATCCGAAGACAACAAGGGCCAAATTTTATACCAGTAAACCGTAATGCACTAATTGCAGCCATTGATACCGCATGGGAAACGATTAATATTAATTATATTGATACCTTGATAGCGTCAATGAGCAGACGCCTCCAAGAATGTATCAATAATAATGGAGGTCACACCCATTATTGATTTCTTATATTTATTTATATAGTAATACCTTTATTTAAAAAAAAGTTTTCATTTAATTTTAAACTATAACTTGGTATCTTAATTATAATTATGTAATAAATTCTTGTCAAAAAACTAAATATATACGTTGACAATAAGAATTGCCTTAGTTTTTATTTTCACTTTTTATATTAACTACAGAAAAAATGAAACGTCATAAAATATACATTTTGTAAGGACTAAATATTATGAATAGAGAGTTTAATGATTTTTTTTAATAACTTACAATAATTAGTAGGTTAGATTTATTTAAAAATAAGTAATAATCAGTCAACCCAAATAACCATGTTTAGTTTTTTGATTTAATTTAAAAGTTATTGCTTGTAGACGTTTTTTAAATCAAAATTATTTCTAATTTTATTTTGTAAACATTTCCTAAACAAAATTTTGATTCGATAATTAATCGAGCTATGGTGTTTAATTAGCGATACCTTCAAATATATTCTTTAAAAAAAAAATTAAGTAAGCAACGTAAATTACCTATTTTCTAAAACGTGCTTAGTGTAATGATTCATTCTACAGTCCTTCTATAAGATAACCCCTGCTGAGACTACCTGCTGTTAGAATTGTAAATGATACCCTTAAGCCCGCTTCACAATGTGCACTCTTTGTTTACAGAAATTGTGGTGTCTAAGTTTTAAGTTTCATGAGTGTACATGCGACTTTGAAAATTAAAGAATTTAAACTGTTAAATTTAAAAGTTGTTATATATTGAGGTTTTTCATTTTTTAAGTACGTTTTTTGTTTTGTAATAACCTGGTGCAAAAATATTGAATTTTATAAAACAAATTAAGTGATTTGATGATGATAATGAAGGATTTATACTAAACGATTTTATATTTTCACAGCATAGTAAATTGGCCCATGCTAAATCAATGGTACTACGACCTAGAGCATTTAAGAATGAGAATGTTCCTGGTACATCTCCAAGAGCTCTACCATTCAATGTTAAAAAACCATATTTTTCTATTAACTCTACTATTTTTGGCCTCTGAGATTAACTTCAGTGTGCAAGGAGATACGCAAAGCATATATGTTGTTGGCTAAATAGAAATTATCGTTAGAGAAATTAAGTTTGTTTAACTGACCAATATGCGCATTGAAATCAACTACAATTAAAATTTGATAAGAAGCAAATGAGTCTAAAATACTTGACAGTGATTCTTCTAATAATGTAATGCAGTTGATATCAAGGGTTGGTTTCAAATACGTAAACAGTATGATCAACTTAAAATTTTGGTATACAAATTCCATTGTAATCCATAAATTTGAAGTTTCTATAATATTAAATTTAAATTAGTAAATAACTAATTACTAAACTTTCAACTTTTTTATTTATTCTATAACGACAAACTGTTTTTGAGGAGTAAATACAAAACCATATTGTACTTTAAAAAAGCATGCTATTTGATGACCGAATTTACTTTATTATAAATTAAACAATAAACACACTGCTTCTTATACCTAAGATTACAACACATAAGTTCTTGTTTTCATACATTATTATGATAAGGAAAGATATATCAACCTGAAACTAAACATCTCTAGGGTGAAATCTAATATGCAAAAGGTATATTTCATGTAGGTACACGCAGAGTAAAATCACAAGAGTATTTTTGTAAATAAAATCTTTTTTGAAATTTAATAAGAAATAAAAATCTTATTACTGCTTCGTAGTACTACTTCAAACATTTTAATTATTAGATTATTAATAACTTGAACAGTAAAAAATTGAATATACATCTCTTAGAGTTAACAAACAACGTACAGTTTACGGTATTTCACTTGCGCTTATAAGTTTTAGTTTTTACAACAGAATAAATTACAGAATACAGAAAATTAAACAAATTTCTCTTATAAAAATATAATTTAAAAATACTATATTGAAAAAATACTGCTTCGTATTGAACGAATAACATTTTCTTAATTACAAACTTTTGCAAAAGCTTAAAAAATATTGTTTGTGCTTTTAAAAGCCTTCTCAAAGCAGGAAAAAGAAAAACTATTTGGGAAAACCTTTATTATGTTCGGTCACGTCAATTTCGAATTTCTTGTTCAACAGTTGGGAAACTAGTGTGTGTTTCAATAGTATTTATTTCAAGAAAGATTTTAAATTGGTCGAATGCGAATCATTGAAAAGATTTCCAAACTCTGCTTTGATAACACAACACGTTTCGGTCTTGCTTATAAACTTTTAGTGTCTAATAAATTTTTTCAGATATAACTTGATCTATATACACGGCACTGACGCAGTTTATATATATTTCATTCAACTTTCGTCTCATTGTGACCCTTGAAATTAATTTTTAATTTAGAATAAAAATGACCGCTCTAAACGTAGTGAATACGTTTACGTCTTCATTTATAAAACATAGGGTTCCAGTTATATGTGAAATAAAAAACTTTGTTGTTTGTTAAATCTTAACTTAATTATAACTGTTTTAAAAAAATTAAATTTTTAATATATATAGGGTACCGTCAACTGGAATAACTTTATCCCACATTTATGTTTATTTTGCAGAAAAAGAAAATATGAATTGTTCTGAATTTCACATGGTAAGCAGGTTAATAATTCTAAACACATTTAAGTTGATACAAACTTCGTTTTAGTTTTATGCAAATTACTAATAAACAGTAATTATTAAAAATTAATGATAGTTTGAGTTAGGGCAACTTTAATCGTCCCTTGACAATCAAATATTCAAATTGTATACATAGCTTATTTTAGACTATATTCAGAGAGATCATAAAGTAGAAAATAGTTGGCAATTGGGTGTTACACTTTTTTTCAAAAATTGATCAATTAAAGTTTGAGGGTGTCAATGAATACAATTAAAATTAAAAAAAAAATCTGAATGATCGTGTTCGAGATATTACTCTTAGAAATTCAAAAAAATCACACATAGGGTACTTAGTTATTTTTTGTTATATTAAAGGTAAACGTGCTCCCTGATGCGTTATAAAAATATTTTTGCACTCACGATCAGTGCATGTAAAGCTACCAGATAAGTACGTCAATACGCCTACCGAAACAACAGAATTACGTACAAGTGTTTCAAAAACGTAGCAAAAACACTGGGTTAGTAGAGCATTTTGCTACAAAAATATTTGTATAAGCACACAATTTCAGTTATTAGAAATCACTTTACATCCATACTATAGCAAAAACTCCTTCAAACCTGTAATAATTGATAATTAAAATTTTGAAATGACGAACGACAGCTTGTATATTATTTGTCACTTTTATGTAGATAGAACTACTAGCGTGCGTTGTACACACACATTGTTGATGTACTTACATTGTTTGTTATTTAGAATGCAAATTACGCATTTTATATTTTTTGTAAATGCTGAAAAACAATTCAAATCTTCAAATAAAAGTTTGACAATTAAATTAGGTTAACTCAGACTTGATGACAAATGTATGCATTATGTGCATTTGCGTTGTAGCCACAGCTTACTAATTTATTTTTGTGGTTTTAATGTCATAATATCAGAAATTTGAAAGTGCGAATTTAGAAAAATATCATGCTAAAAAAGCATACGCAACTTGTGCGTAAACAGTATTCGGGAATTCGTGGCAATGCCACTCTGGGCTGGCAAACCGGTACTCATTCTCGAAAGAATCTGTTTACGCACATGTCACGTAAATAACTATTTTGCGATTATTATCCATGTTAACAATATGTAAATTTGTAGTATTATTCTGATTGGTAGCAGGCTTGTCATTACTTTGACCTCCACCTAAAATCGTCTTTGCGATTTTCGATTTATTGAGCAGAGATTCTTCAACCGTGTCCCTTTTTCATTCTCCGTGACGTTTTAAATTTCCCTTACTGCGGTCTACGTTAGCAAAGAGAGTAGCCGACGTTCGGCAAAAACCGCAGAAAGTGATGGTTTCAGCAAGTGCAGATAGCTGGCAATTTACCTTGGTACACTTCCAAAAGTATAAACTTCAATTGACTGCATTGTGCATTTGCCTTTTGTGTAAGTTCGTGGTAGTGGGTCGTTTGTTTAGGACGCAGAGACAAATATTTATTAAATAATTCTATCGATTTTACTTTTCTTCAAACTCTTCAGTAATCACAAACAACCAAACTCTGTTGGTTTTTGTTTTATTTACATGAACAACCAGAATTGTTTCTTTGTTCTCGATGTCACTTACTTTAAAATTTAAAAACTCTAGCAATGCCAAAGACAACACAAATCTACAATATTGCTACATTCATAAGAAATTGGTTTTAAGAATTTTGAATAAATTACCTTCATCATCAAGTAGATTTCATCCGCTGCATTTAGTAACAAATTGAGTGTTTCTTCTTGTGAAAAAGTTTTCGACTTCTTTGGAATGTGATTTATTTCTTTTTGTTTAGTTTTTTGTATTTACTAATGTCAACGTCATTCTTTGCGGAAAGCTTTCACCATAGAGTAAATATCAGCACATTGAAGAAAGGGAATATTCTTTCGATAAATCAGAAAAATACGCCAGTAAAATGTTTTGTAATTCAGTGTTACTTGCACCACTCCATGAATATGTCATACTGGCGATTGTATTTTTTAAAAGATATTTTTGTGGTAGAATTTCAAACTCTTTTTTAATTTTTAGGGGCGTATCTTAAAATTTCATTATAAATATTCAGATATAATACCACTCAAAGTGAAAGTAATGTCGAATATTTTTGAGTTACTGATACGAATTTAAGGTAATGCACATGAGTGACAGTAGCTCAAAAATAATCTACTATACTTTGACTTTAAGTGGTATTGAGAGGACTATTCCACGAACCAAAAAGACTTAAATAAAAGTTACACAATTGTGATTTGATATGTAGTATAATGTTTTATAACTTTTTTATGTTTAATACATAGATAAGATATGCTTCTTTTAAAAACATTAATTTGTTAAAGATATTCACTGGGACCACTAGTGGTATATTCAACAGTAATTACATAAGTGATGATAATTTTTTGGTAATTTTGACTAGATTTACGAATCTTTATTGCTATGGAAATCCCACGAGTGGACGAAGTGGGCGTGAGATCAACAATAATCCCTCTGTTGGCTATCAGCAACGGTCTGTAGTAGATTCAACGCTTTTTCACACAGTGTCACAATTGAAGACCCAGCTTTCTATTTTCTGGTTCATCTACCTAAGTAGAAAATAAACTGCCTTAATAAATATTTTTTTGCAATCCATACAAACATAGTTTTGTTAACAGTTTATATATTTACAGAGATTGTTTTCAAAGATTTCACCGGTTTTTGTAAATATATAGAGATACAACTAAAATTAGATTTGCATGTATTGCAAATGACATATTTAGTAAGTGTCATAAATCCACATTTGTATAGATTGGACGTCACATATTTATTAAGCTTCGTAAAATTATATTTATATAGAATGAAAGTCAGGTATTTATCAAGCTTTGTAAATCCAGATTTGCATAGATGGAACTAATACCGTAGATAGATACCAAGTTATTGAAATTTGGCAATTATAAACAGTGGGTAGTTATGCCCACTGTAAGTAAGAAATGAAGTTGTTGAAATGTTACATTTCGGGTCACGTTTTGTTTTATGTTAGTAATTTTCCTTTACCATTGAAATAAACATCAATCTTCATAAAAATGCATTTATCGTTTCTATAGTAAGAAAAGACAGGGACAAATATTGTTGAATTGGTATTGCAGAGTTCTTTACAGTTCTGCAAATATAAATATAGGGTGTCCTATTCAAAATTTTAAAGATGATATCACATGACCCGAAATGTGACGTTTCAACAACGTCAATTTTTACTAACAATGGGCATAACTACCCATTGTTTATAACTGCCAAATTTCAATATCGTAGTTTAGATATTTTCGAGAACTGACCAAAACGTCATGGGACACACCTTATAATACTTTATAAACAAATTAAAGGTTTATATCATCCCCTGTAATTATTAATGCAGATTTATTATTATTATCTCGTATCACAAAAGAGATACAGTAAGTGTAAATCTGGCAAATTTAAATTTGCGACCATAATGCTGTGAAAAAACTTACGCCTATACATCCTGGTGACAATTCACAGTATCATAAATTTCAGAAATTTCATTCACATGTACATTTAAAAACAATACGAGCCAGTTACAAAAATTTAGAAAATGATGCAATACTTGTTATATAAATAAAAGTTTTTTTTTAAAGAAAATTATTTTTATATAAAATTACATCATTGTATAGCAATAGGATTATATCAAGATTATCTATTATACTATCTCCTTCATTATTTATCTTTGTTGAAATGGGCATGCTTAGTTTACGACCTCCCAAATCTTCTGAAGAGGCCAATAAATCTCCAATATATCTGATAATTTTATCATTATCGTCGTTGTATCTACTTTTAATGGCCCCTTAAATTAAAGAAAACTTGGACTTTAGCTCCATAGAAAAATTAAAATATTATAGGTTTATTTGATCAGAAACTATTATACAGGGTGGGCCATTAGTGCGGGCAGAAAATATTGGGTTTAGAAAAAAAACTTTCTTAATAAAAGTTGTGTAGATCAATGAGGTGCATAATTTGAAATTATTTTTGTTTATACAGAATATTCCATAAAAGGGCGACATAGCAAAGTTTTTTTAAATAGAACCACCTATTTTTTATTACAAATTTGGATTACTTGGGCAATTCTAACAATACTTTACTTTCTCCGGAAAAATTAACGTTTCGAAAAAATTGAATAACTCAGTTATCCTGGAATTTATTCAACTGCGATTTTTTTTCTGACAAAAGTAAAATAACTCGAAAACCGTCCAATTTACACATCATGTATAATGCATAGTCACGTTATAATTGCCCAAGGAACCCAAATTTGCAATAAAAAATTGGTGGTTCCATTAAGAAAGTTTTTTTAAACCCAATATTTTCCGAAATATCGCCCGTGCACGTACAAATGACCTTCCCTGTATAGGTAAAGAAAACTAAAGAAAATTTATGATAACCAATGCAATTTCAAGAAATAATTAGTTACCAATAATTGTGTTGCACATATTCATAGCAGAAAAATTCCTCTTTCCCTTTTTGCCTCTGGCAGAAAACATGTGTGCAACATGTTTCTCAATGAGCAAATGCAACATTATTTTGCAACTCTCCCTACAGAGGTCCTTCCTCCTTGTAGTACCAAATGTTTCATCTAAAACAAAATACAAAGTAATATTATTGCTGGGTGATATTACTTAACTTTAAGTCGGTGCCATTCGGCAGAAGTATTTCAAACAACAGACAATGATAGGGAAGGAACTCAATACGAAATGTGGACGTAACTGCAAGATTTTAACATCATAATTTTTCTTGTAAATTTTTAAGGTTTATCAATTTATTGCAATTTTGGTGCTATGAAATTCAATGATAGTAACTCGCATAATTCTTGTGATAATAATAAAGCATTGGAAAACAAAATTCGTTCAATATGTTTAGAACAATAAAAATTTACCTAACGGTATGTTGGCGTGTTCCATAAGTGAACTACTAAATATAAATAACTCGCCAGTTTATTCTGCAAACCAGTAGATAATAAACGTTCGAGTTCTTCAAACTTCTCTATAATAGTTACTGGAAATTCCATTGGCCATTTTTTCTCCAAATCAGCATTTGCATTTTGACCGATAGCAAACAATTTTTTTTCTTGATTGACCTTCAATTGAGACATTGTAAACTCCAACCTGCTTATAGCTTCAAAAATTCCTTTTAGTAAATCATTATTAATTGTGCTACCTACAAATCCAAATAAGATTTTGTAAAATTTGTATACAAACAGTTATTTTGAAATTAGCACAACTTTCTTTAAAAAATTAGACATATAAATAGTAAAAAGTTTCTACTTATAAGTCATCTGAATGTATTAAGTCTACTTGGCTACAAAAATTTCGAAGTATAAATTAAATTGGCATTGAAAAAGAATAAAATCACTACCAAGTAGAATCATTATTATTGACAGAAAACAAACTCTTACTTGTGCTTTGAAGTTGATCATCGGGTGTTTTTGATAATACGCGAGCCCTAACTGTCGTTGAAGGGACCTTCAAAGTATTTGCTAAAACAATGAACATAATAAATAATACAATGATAATATTTATCTTACCTTCTATTACTTCTACTTCCTATTCAAATGCTTTCTCGTACGTTTCATGTGTTCTAATTGCTCTGGCTCGCAGAAGTTTTACTTCAACATCGTAACCTATTTCTTGACCTTTTTCACCAGTTTATTTATTTTTCTTTCAGAGAGATTAGTGGGCCACTTATATAAGCTCTTTTCTTTATTTGAAATCCAAGAGGAAGGCACTACTCCCGTTTCATTCTCTTCGATCCAAATTAAGCAATCCTAAGGCATCTTCAAACTATCATGGATAATATTGAATATTGACTTATAAATAATGAAAACAAATTTTTTAAAAATCTATTAATGTAACATTCCCACAGCGAATAGTTTATTATTGCACGGAAAAATACAGCATTTGGTTACAAATTTGTCCAGTGATACTCTAAAAGTAAGCTTATTATGAATGTTGTTTAATAACATAATAATGCAAATTGTTTAATTTAATTTTGCTCAATGAGTACGCATCAATCACATCTTGATAAATGTATCCTTGTAATTCATATGTGTTACCCTTTAATATTTTTGATACTTCCAAGTTCCATGATTTTATTTTTCTGTAGCATTACATATCCATCCCTCTTGTGGTTTGCACAAATAGTATAATTATCAAAATTAATACTTTTCATTTGCCCATTTTCTTTTTTCACTACTTTAAACCGGCTTTTAAAACTAATATTTACATTAATTTACCGCTGAAGAAGTCTTTTTGTTAACTGCTGTAGTGGCTTGTTTGGACCATGAATTAATCGTTTCAATTCTCCTTAAGTGGTTTTCAAAGCGAAAGAAACTAACGTCATTTAAATTAATTTTTGAACGAATAGCATCTTTAATTAAATGAACAATGCTATGAATATTATATACCGGGTGATTCAGCTAACCCGTTCATTAGAAGTTTATGGACATCCCGTTGAAATATTTGTTTAAAAACTTGGAATAGGGGATTGCTCAAAAAGTTCTATTTAATTAAAATATTTCAGCTCTTCTAGTACTTCCGGTTACACCGGAAGTGGCTACCAACTTTCTTATTTTAAATGGAATGATATATTTTTTTTGTATATTTGGATTCTACGCTAAAATCTGAGTTACTTTTATGTAGCACAACCTATATAAAAAATCAATAGTTTTTGAGATATTCTCATTTTTTTGAGAAAAATTGGTTTTGTAGTATTGTTCTCAAACGCTTGTCAATGATTGAAAAAGAAAGTTATAGTAACAAATTTTGGCTATACTTAGGAGGACTGTTAAGTTTTTAAATGATGTGATGATCTCATTATTTACAGGGTGTTCAAAACGTTTGGCTAAAACTTCAACTGGCCAAAAGTCAATATTTTTAAATAGAACACCCTGTATCTTGTTGCTCTATGTGATGGAGAATTAAGTGGTCTTTCAATCTTCATAAGGGTTCCCTATGCCTATCTGTTACCATTTTCCTGCTATTGATGTATTTACATTCGACACACAATATTTCTCTATTTTATTAAATAATTTCTGACTAGTGGCCTGTGGAAATTAAAACAATGTGCTTTATTTACCCAACTTGTAAACTTCGACGTGACACATTATACACGATATGGAAATCCACCAAGAATATTCGAATGAAGACATACTAAATTTATTTTTTATTCATGGAGAATGTTACAAGATTATTGAAAGAACTTGCCGTTTGCTTAACGAGAGATATCTACATTTATGGCCTGCGCAACTGGATACAAGCAAATAACTTGGAGCTGTTACCCTGGCCAGCAAAAAGCCCAGATTTTAACATTATCGAAAATGTTTGGGCTCGAATACTTGCTGTTATCCGAAGACAACAAGGGCCAAATTTTATACCAGTAAACCGTAATGCACTAATTGCAGCCATTGATACCGCATGGGAAACGATTAATATTAATTATATTGATACCTTGATAGCGTCAATGAGCAGACGTCTCTAAGAATGTATCAATAATAATGGAGGTCACACCCATTATTGATTTCTTATATTTATTTATACATGGTGTCCCACGACGATTAAGACAAGTAATATATCAGAATTGGGCAGTAGTAGATAATTATAATTTTGGGGGTGTAAATTAGAACAAATGTTGCATATTTTCTTGTTATTGTGTTACCCAATGAGGTATTTTTTCAAATCTTCTAAATCTGTAGCCGAAAATTACAGGGGATTCAATTTGAATTTTTTAACTTCCAATCCTTTAAGTACCTGTAGCTCTTGAATTAATCACTTTAGACCCCAAGTGTGCTAGTTAGTTAGAATTGTTTTATCGGGAGGAACACAGAAAGGCTCAAATATATAGGTTGTCCCATTAATAATTTTGAATGCGACGTCACGTGACCAAAAACAAATACCTCATTGGGTAACACAATAACAAGAAAATATGCAACATTTGTTTTAATTTACACCCCCAAAATTATAATTATCTACTACTGCCCAATTCTGATATATTACTTGTCTTAATCGTCGTGGGACACCCTGTATAGTAATACCTTTATTTAAAAAAAACGTTTTCATTTAATTTTAAACTATAACTTGGTATCTTAATTATAATTATGTAATAAATTCTTGTCAAAAACTAAATATATAGGTTGACAATAAGAATTGCCTTAGTTTCTATTTTCACTTTTTATATTAACTACAGAAAAAATGAAACGTCATAAAATATACATTTTGTAAGGACTAAATATTATGAATAGAGAGTTTAATGATTTTTTTTTAATAACTTACAATAATTAGTAGGTTAGATTTATTTAAAAATAAGTAATAATCAGTCAACCCAAATAACCATGTTTAGTTTTTTGATTTAATTTAAAAGTTATTGCTTGTAGACGTTTTTTAAATCAAAATTATTTGTAATTTTATTTTGTAAACATTTCCTAAACAAAATTTTGATTCGATAATTAATCGAGCTATGGTGTTTAATTAGCGATACCTTCAAATATATTCTTTAAAGAAAAAAATAAGTAAGCAACGTAAATTACCTATTTTCTAAAACGTGCTTAGTGTAATGATTCATTCTACAGTCCTTCTATAAGATAACCCCTGCTGAGACTACCTGCTGTTAGAATTGTAAATGATACCCTTAAGCCCGCTTCACAATGTGCAAACTTTTGTTTACGGAAATTGTGGTGTCCAAGTTTTAAATTTCATGAGTGTAACATTTTCACTGTTAATTAGCTATATCTTCTAAAATACCCTGTACAATAAATTTTTTAATCCAAAATATTTTTAAAATGTGCACTCAGTAACTGTACTAAATGTGACAAATTTTAAAAGTTATATCTTTTTTATCAACTAGTTATCCTCCGATATCAGAAGTTTGCGACATTCTATATAAATCAAAAATGAATAAAACAACAGTGCCAATTTACAGCAATTTACATGAAAACCGTAAATTTTGGAAAAAATGAAAAATGTGATATGGAATACAAGGATAGCTGCATCTTCTTTAGATATCGTAGGTACGAGTAAATAACGATTTAAAAAAAAGCTTACTAGTCAAAACACACTACTACCAAACCATACGCGAAATATCATTATATTGTTTTATCCAGTATGGTTAATAACTACAGATTACACGAATGTTGCACGAAAATGTTAATAAATAAAACAATATTAATTACAATTGCACAACAACACCAAATGTTAACCTAGTAATATATTAATTAACGTTGCGAGAATTATCTGTGATAAGTTTGTTTATAATATTACTTTAATCTTTTTACCGAATGTGAACCAACTAACTACAAATTCTTGTTTTCTTTTTCAATTAAAGAGCCATGAGAAAGACCAGCCGTCACTGGTCGAAACGTCGGCAATAATGAAATACTAGTTTCATTTCAACCCCATTACATTCTCTACGAGAAGGTCCACAGCGTGGAAACTAACCATTACTAATAACCATAGAGGAGTTCATCGAGGAATATTAATAATGTGATACATGTATTTACAAATGTATAATAAAAATTTATCAATGAGAAAACAATATATACAAATGTAGTTGTTAAAGGAATACTTCTTCAAATGTGATGTAGGACGGAAGCCAATATTGGTGAATCTAGTTTCAGTTTGTATTGGTTATTAAATATTTGTATCCATACATTAAAACTAGCAATTTCTTTAAATATTTAACCTGCGTTTGTCTAGATCGTAGAAACACTGTTTTGCATTTCCAATATTAATTGCAACAATATCAATGTTTAATTTCTCATAGGGTATTATCTAAGGCTACAACTTCAAACTGGTTTTGATGTGTTGACCACAGTACTTTACCATAAAACCTGGGTTGTGCAATCTTCATTCTGACGCGTACGTCTTTGTCGTTAGGTGAAAGTTTCTGGTTCAGCGACGCATAGAGTTTCTTCGTTTCGGTAACCGTTCGGTTCTTCTTTCTCTTTCTACAAGTTTTATTCTGTCGCTTCGCTATTTCCTTGTTTACTTTTTTATTTAATTCAACTTTCTTCCATTGTTGCTTCCATCGGTTCCAATTTCTGTTCAATTACTTTTAAATTTTCACTTAATTTTTGTTCAATTGTTTCTTTTATTAATTCTACATTTTTATATAATTTGAGTTCGATCATATCTTCCATTGATTTAGAATTGTCATATAATTTCTGTTGAATCACACCTTTAATTGCGTCTTGGCTATTTTTTAAGACTTGAAAATGTTTGAGTATCTTTGAATACATTTTACTTTTGATTTTGCTGGCTTTGAAAACGCGTCAGAGACATAAAATAAAAGACATTATGTAACTTATTTACTTGCACACGTATTTAACTAATTTGTCTAAAAATCACGTTTATTTAACGACACGTTCTTAAACGATAATTTGACGCACTCGCGATTGTAAAATAAAAACATCCGACACCTGACACTACTGTTACGAATATTATCGTTTCCGCATTCCGCAAGTATTGCGATGTTATTAACATCTCTAAGTTAAAAAAGGTCAAATAAAATCAGTCCTACGATGATCCATTTGTAAATAAACCCCAAATTTTATATTCTTAGGTGGTTCGGTGAGGTTCGGAAGGATTTATTGCAGCTGTCAGCAATTTGATGTATTTGGACCGTGTATCTTGTAAAATTCAATCAGCAAAGATCATACAGCAGCTCCAATAATGTCATTTAACCTAAAAAAAATGTAGCATTAGTGATAGTATTTAAGCAATTAGTAGATTGCTCACGCTCATTAGTCAAAATCATAAAATAAAAAAAAACAATTATGTGCACATGTAAGACACTGAATCAAACGTTAAAATGATTAATATACGTGTTTCAATTAAAATAACAGACCAAGTTAGTGAAATTTATAAAAATTAAAAAAAACAATAATTTAAAATGAGGTTAATTATAGTGAAAATTGTCATAACCAATTAATTGGTGGCGGAACAGTTTTGAAGAAAATTAAAATAAAGGAAGGAATAATGAAGCATTTCGCAATTAAGGAGTGTAATTACAGTTAAATACGAAAGAAGTTATTTAAATTATGTAATTTCTTGATGCCCCTTCTTTAATTTTAAACTTGATATAGGTTTCCTTACTAAAAGGCCTTCTATAGGAGTAGGATAAGTAATTAAAATTGCAGAAAACTAGATGAAGAAATAGTAGATTAAAATCCAGTAGATGCCAGCGTTAGGTAATTGTCCTAGCTACAAATTTAGCAGAAAAATTGAAATCAAATAGGCCATGATTTGAAATTTAATAAATAGAAGGCAAAAACCGACGGTCAAGCTCATAAAATTCTGACGATGTAAAAGAAAATCGTTCAGTACAATAAAAATTTAAATAAAAAGATCAGTGTATGACGTCACAAATGTAAAACGGGAAAAATAATTCAGCGAGTGCGGAAATAACATTAAAAGTAATTTAAATTTATGTGCAAACTCAGAAAGAAAATTAACAAATACTTACCAAGTGAACGTTTGTACGAAGGCATTGATTCAAGGTCAGATATAATTTGTTCTAGTTTAAGCTAGTGTTAGGAATTTTTGTAAATAATTTGTCATATTTTTTCGTGTTTGGCACATCGTGTGATGTGTTTGATTATCGAGGCTCTAAAAGAAAATAATAAGGCATATTATTATTTCTGACCAAAGAAGTTGATTATTATTAAAGTTAAAGTAAAGGTTGATTTGGATTACACACACAAAGCATAATTTCTACCTGGTAAAATTTAACCCTGAGATACAAGAAAAACATTTATTTGTCGTGATTGGAAAAATAAATTCATAATAAAATTTTAAAACAAAATTTAACAATACCCTATCATAGCAGTTTATTTAATCTACTTTACAGCCTCGACTATTATTGTTAAATCTATTAATAGTCGTGTAGAAATCTATACTTACACTTTTTATCAAAAGTTATTTAAACGAACGTCCTTTTTACTTGAAAATATATTTTTCTTCAAGCGACAATTAAACGTCATATTATTGAACTACTGGCAGACGCTAAAAATTATTTTTACTGTCTAGACATTAAAAGCAAAACAGTTATTTTGTTTCCACTAACTATTTAGAGGTTGGTACCTCGGTTATGTCATATTATGAATGTAACAGTAAAGTACCAACTTGATTCGTCGAGAATAAAAGTCACTATAAGACTCGAGAATCTCGAAAATTTGAAAATAACACATGAAAACTAGCAATAAACGCTTGAAGAAAAAATAATATATTTCACTTTGAGTTAAAAATATAATTGTTTTCTTAATTTGCTGTCTCGGCTAACACCTCGCCAGCAAACTTTTAAGCTCAACAATTATATTGTTTAACTCCTAGTAAAATAATCTACTATTTGGTCATTTAACTTTACTGTTGTGTGATAACAAGCTTAGTATGAGTTGGGTAAAACATAGTAGTTTCGAAAATCACCAAGAATCAGTCTTATTGTTGGAGATAATTCAAATTTTCTATCGTCCATGAAACCAAAAATTTTTGTAAGCGTTGAAAGTACGCCAGTAGAGTTTACCAGTCACCAATAAGTAGGTGTCCAATAAAAAAATAACCAGTTGTCAGGATTCTCAGGTTACCACAATAAGAAGAAATGGGGGTAACACGGTTTAAAATTTACAACCTGAATTTGACTACGATTGTATACATTTCCTTATATGTAAGGAGTAAATTTACATTGCCCGATTAATATTATATTGGTTTGACTTCTCCACCACTTCTTATAAACTGTCAAAATCCTCCTCAAAAATGTGACGACAGATTGTGTAAGCAGTATACAAAAATTGACTTTTAACGATCGTTATTTCTAACGAGATGTTAACTTTAAAAACAACTTTAAATCGCCTGCTGTAAATGATGCGACCCAAACAGCAACAAATAGTTTAATAAAATTATATGAATATAAATGTAATATTTGACTGCAAAAATTTTATTTCATGTAAAAACTCAATTAAATGTGCATTTATTATGCTTATACGACAAAATTTTTGAGGGACGACAAAAAGAACAGTTTCCCAACGCTACCGCTTCCCTGTTTTTATCAAGCAGATGTAATCTCAACAACCAACCAATGATAGGTATGTTGTTCTTAAAATATTGAATTGTTTTGTATTAGGTTTGTTTGTACAATTGAATATTAAAAGAATATTAATTTGGTTTCTATTTTTGCTGCTCGGGGAAAATGTATGTTCATATTAAAATACAGTTTTGAATATGATAAAAATACATCAGCTTTGGACAAGGATTCTATCCAGTCTTATTAAATTCAATATGTAAAAAGTTTTGTATGGCCTTATACTTGAAAAATTAAACTAAGAAATGTCAACCGTATACAATGTTACAGTTAACTGTGTTCTTTATACACGAGATGTCACAAAACACGCATTTCACTTAAAAAATTAACATGTTTTATTTACAGGATTGAAGATGAAATATAAATTACGATCATGTAGTGTTTATATGTTATGTTACAATACTTAAGAATTTGTGTATTTGTATTATGTAATAAATATAGTTTATATTACCTGTTTATGTATTAATAATGTTCTTTTGTAAACGTAAAGAAGAAAATATAAAAACAATTGAATATAATCTTACTTTTTTGTGAATTGATTTAATATTATTGTATTATTTACAATTGTTGAATAAATATCATTTTAAATGTTCAGAAAATATTATTAGAAAATTTAATTCAAATATTTTAAAAATATTTAATTAAAATATGATATTATTTTTTGTTTTAAATATTTAATAAATATTTGCTTGAAATATTTACGTAACATTTATTTCAAAAATTTTGTATATGCTTACCTAAAATATTTAACAAATTTTTTCTAAGATGTTTTTTAATATACAAAAGTGTTACATTTAAATGTTTGATTAACATTATTTACTAATATTTACATAATATTTTGTGTTGCTTGGGGAGATATTGGTACAATTGCTCACAATCACCAAAAATCAATCTACAGCTGTTTTGTTCTTTTTGGAACTCTTCGGGACTGAGTAAACACGTGTGTGACCACATAGTAGTGAGTATCTGATTGTATTACGGAAACTATAATGGCGACGAAAGGTGTTCATTCATTTGGAGTATTTGTTAATCATCAAAGTACAATAGATAATTGAATATTTAAAATTTTTCTACAGAATTTTATTGAATACCTAATACTTTGTTTATTGTTTGTGTTAAATGTAAAACCGAATTTTTTTAAACATGTAACAATAAGTTACGTAATTTCTTAGCAATATTTGGGTTATTGTCACTAGTTATTAATAATTTAATCATTCATGTTGTATTTTTTGATGAAATGTTCGTATAGCCAAAGATGACGCTGATACTGTATTATACCAACTGTTTGTCATTGGTAATTTGAATTTTTTCTTCTTGTACTTCTTCATATTCGATGTCTTCTTAAAAAAAATTTGACTTTTATAGCCATATTATGCAGCACACCTGCTTTAGCAGGATAATAGCAAAAGTCCTATATTGCAGAAAACATCAAAACCTTCACTACACCGTTTGTTTATTCTATCACGTTACGAACATATCGCAATGAATTGGATTACAAATTGCTCTAGAAACTTCAAAACATGTTATAAAAATAATATTAAAAATTGTCATTATTAAGATAGTATTTTAATATGAAAGTAAAAACACTTTTAAAGAACAATTTAATATTCACGAAATAGAACACAAAGACACCTACGCTGTTATTAAATTAGATTTTGTCATACCTTTGAACTTAATTTAAGTACTGCGTTCTCTAATAACTTTGTTTAGTATTTGTGCATCGCTAAACTAATAAGAACTAACTAATGACAAAGTAAATAGTATTTTTTTTAAGGAACATAAATTAAAATCACTTGCATCATTGTTGCTAAATTTCAAACTTTAACTTCATAATAATTAATCTTCACATAATGGTGATGAATTTAAAACTTTTCCATTAAAGGTTTATAGCTTCACATATAAAATTATTTTCATAAAATGCAGTTATTAATCTTGAGGTTACTTTGTTTGTGCATTTTCATTTTAAAAAATCGTTTTAAAATAAGGAAAACCTTCTTGATAGATGTTTAAGACAATTTTTCAATAAACGCTGCACATAAAGTAAGTACATACTACAATTTTCGAAATCACTTCCAGGAACGCAATAATTAAGGATTTCTTGCTTTGAAAAGATTTAAAATTTTAATCAATGTCTTTCAAGCTTTTGTATTAAAAATAACACGACAAAAGAAAAAGTTGCACTAGACAAAGACGACCTCAACATTTTTAATACTTTTTTGTACAAATTAAAATAAACACGAGTGTTAAGAGATCTTTAGAATTCTTTACAAATAAAAGCAATCCCCTAAGGATAAACGAGTATTTTGAACAAAGATTTTAACCACCGATATCGACTCTAAATAAAGGGTCAAGTACTTATCCTTTCAACAGTTATTTGCCTTTAGTACGAAAAAAACTTTTAAAAATAAGAAATTTATTTTCAGATTTAAAAAGTATCTTTTGTTTAGTAGTCTGGAGCAGAATTTCTTATTTACGGTTGTATCGTTTAACTGTTACAATAAATTTAATTGTGCTTTGTATAAAATAACTTACTTGGATAATCGCAAATTAAAATCCGACAGATATTCAAGTAAGTCGAGTAAATTGAAAACCTTTCTTTTTATGTTCGATTGAGTGATCGTAACATTAAGTTTTATTGACAACGATTAAAATACTGCATGGTTTTCAATATTCACGATTATTCATATAAGGTTAAGTTGATGGATGATTTCAAAACATGTTGTATAGGAAATTAAATGATTTTATTGTCAATAAAAAATAAATCTTCTTAAGTAGTACTTACGTAACGTATACGTTTTGCTATAAAATTTATTAAGCGTCGCATCGGATTTTAACATTGTATTTGTTTATTTTTGACTTTTCTCCTTGATACAATTTCTGTAAATGCACATTACATTTTGTTTACAATTAGATTTGCTTCACTTTATGTTTTTGTTATGAAACTGTCTTATGAAACAAGTTTGTTTGCTTTTAAACAAGTTCTTGAACACAGTTTGGTTTACTTTAATAGTATATAAAGTATTGAAACAATAACGTGTTCCGGGATTAGACGTCGAATTGGTAACAGTAGTCACCAAATGTTACCATTTCGACACGGATTAACCTCGGAAGATGTTTTCGTTTCGATAATGACTCCGGTCGAGGAAACCTTAATTCTTACTGTTATATTTTAAAATAAGCGAGATGTATATAATTATTTATTTATTTAATTCCCATTTAATGTTTATTGAACGGCGATTCAATTCATACTGCTCGAGTATATTTGATAGCGCAATGTTATTAAAACCTGCATACGTATTATACATACAAAATAAATATTACATCCTAACACCCCCAAACTTAAATAAAAACATATTGTTAACAAGAGATGAATTAATAACGTCCGTATCCTTTAACTCGTGGTCTTAAGTTATATTTAGATTCCGAAACCATTTCACTGGATTCACTACTAACCTCACTATTCGCAGCTTTGTTATTATCCGAAATTACAATGTCTTCCTGGTTATTACTATCATTGTTTGAAGTAGTAATAGGAATTGAAAATCTTTTGGTTTCGCACGATCTAATTTGATTGGAATGACGTCTTACACATTTACTATCTCCAATTGCTACATCATACATTACATTTCCTCTTTATTATTAATAAATCCTTCCTTCCAAGTAGGTGCAGCTGAATTCTCATAAGATTTAACTAACACTTTTTGTCCCATTTCAAATTCCTTTAATTTATCAGAAGTCAATTTTGGAACCTTACAAGTATCTTTCGATAAGTGTAAATCGGTTAAAATTAATTTTCTTAAATTTGTGGGAATTATTACACGATATCCCCATACAATACAGCCTTGTTCTAAGTGCAATTGATCACGTTTCTCGTAAAATGATAATAATTGTTTATCTGCACATTCGTGTTTTCGAAATTCGTGCCATCCGTGTAAACAGAAACCATAAACCCTATTCAGAATTAAATCCTTGCGAGTTTCAACTGCTAATTTCTTATAATCTATTGGTAACGTTTCTTCAATGTAGTAGAAATTACCTAGATCTGGAGTATCTTTTTTATTTACTTTTAGAGGCAATCGCGATAAAAAATCGGCGTTAGCGTTACTTTCGGAATTTATGAATTTTATTTCATATTGATAAGCGGACAATAATATTGCCCAACGCTGTAATCGACTAGCCGCCATTACGGGAATGCCCTTTTTGCTACCAAAAATTGTTACTAACGGCTTATGATCGGTAAGTAATGTAAAAAAACGACCGTATAAGTACTGATGAAACTTTTTATTCCAAAGACAATAGCGAGTGCTTCTTTATCAATTTGTGAATAATTTTTTCACTTTTTAACAGAGTACGAGAAGCGTACGCAATAGGCCTGCTATCACCATTTGGAAATAAATGAGAAATTACTGCACCCAATCCATAAGCGCTAGCATCACAAGCTAGTGTCAAAGGTAAGTTTGAATTATAATGAGCTAATACTTTTGGCGAGACTAATTCATTTTTACAGAATCAAATACGACCTGACATTCATTACTTCCAGTTTACATCTTTTCTCAATAATTTATGCAATGTATACAATTTAGAACTTAAATTAGGAATAAATTTACCATAATAATTGATTAAGCCTAAAAATGCTTTTAACTCTGTTACATTTGTTGGTATTTTTGCATTTAAGATAGCTTCAATTTTATCTTGCGAAGCATTCAAACCTTTGTGCATTTATTGTATATCCTAGATAAGTAATTTCGGACTGAAATAAACAACACTTATCTTTTCTAACTCTTAAACCGTTCTCTCGTAATTTATTAAATACGATTTTTAAATTTTGAAATAGCTCCTCTTCATTCCGGCCAGTCACCAAGATATCGTCCAGAAAAATTGCTACTCCTTTAACACCACAAAAAACCTGATCGATAACTTGTTGAAAAATACCTGGAGCGGATGATATACCATATGGAAGGCGATTGTAAACAAATAATCCTTTATGAGTATTTATTGTGACAATTTTTTTTTATTCATCGTCCAATTCAATTTGCGCGTAAGCTTGTGATAGGTCAATTTTACTAAAAAGTTTTCCATCTTGCAGACTTGAAAAAATAGAATCAATTCTTGGCAAAGGATATTTGTTTACATACAAATTTGGATTCACCGTGATTTTAAAATCGCCGCATATGCGTATCTGACCGTCTTTCTTAATAACTGGTACAATCGGAGTTGCCCAATCATTGTATTCTACAGGAGATAAAATATTTAAATCTATCAATTTATTTATTTCGATATCTACCTTTTCTTTTAGACTAAACGGTAATGGACGGGCCCTACAAAATACGGGTTTACTGCCGTCCTTCAGAATTAATTTAGCTTTAAAATTTTTTAAGTGTCCTAGACCATCAGAAAAAATTTCCGAAAATTCATTTACTAGAGCATCTTTATTTCTAACGGTTAAATGATTAATTTCAAAATTTGGATTAATAACGATATTTAAAATTCTTAACATATCGCGCCCTAAAAGCGGAGGACCACCTTTTGCCCTACATACAAATTTAAATTTTCGGAAAATTTGTCCTTATTACCACATTTTACGTAACCTAGTGATCGGATGCTTTCACCAGTATAAGATCGCAATTTAACTTGTTTCGGGAATAATTTTTTAAATTACTAAATGAATTCCTGTACGTATTTCAGATATAATAGAAATTCCTGAACCAGTATCAATTTCCATTTTTAAGTTAACATTATTAACTAATAATTTTATACCCAAAGGCGCTATTGCTCGTTTATCTACTATATTAAATAAATTTTCGCTGGAATCAGAATCTTCATTTTGCGATTTATGTGAATTACTGGCAACATTAAACACATTTTCGTCATCAGCTGAGTCATAATGTAGTTCTTCTATAAAGTGATTTGAATTATTTTTAAAAATTTTACATGCTGGTTTAATATGGCCAGTTTTTTGTAGAACATACAACGATAGTTTTGAAAAAACACTCGTTGCTTTGGTGATTACTTTTACCACAACATTCGCACGTTGCGCCCGAGTTGGTGCGTGGCCGAACCCATGACCTGCGTCCTCCTCTACTTTGCGTTGGTGATGACGTACCTGCGGAACTTTGAGGTGCCGTTGATTTTGGAAAACCTATTACTTTCGGTTTGGATCCGCCATATTGAATCTTGCAAACAGCCTGTGATTTGTCGATTAAATTAACTTCTTTTTCGGCTCTTTCCATGCTTAATGAAAGTTCCACTGCTTTTGCATATTTTAAGTCTTTTTCTGCAAATAAACGTTGTTTGATCATTTCACTTTTTAGTCCGTACACTAACTGATCGCGTAAATTTTCTTCTAAAGTAGTTTTAAAACTACAAGTTTTCGCTAAACTTTTTAACGCTGTAATATAATCTGCCAGACTTTCGCTACTCTCTTGCTTCCGAGTACGAAATTTATACCGTTCCGCGATTTCTGAAGGTGCTGGTTCCAGATGTTTTTTAACAATCTCGACCAGCTGGTCATAAGTCTTAGCTTCCGGTTTAATCGGGTCACACAAATTAACCATTAATTCATACGTATCGTCGCCCGCAACTGTTAATAACGTTGGTAATTTTAAATTTTCCTCGACTTTATTTGCTAAAAAATACTGCTCTAACCTGGCAACATACGTTGACCAACTTTTTGTACCCAAAGAAAATTCCGAAATATTTCCGATTTTTGCCATTATTTTCACTTTTAATCACTACCTTAATCCTCGTCGCCACTGTTATATTTTAAAAATAAGCGAGATGTATATAATTATTTATTTATTTAATTCCCATTTAATGTTTATTGAACGGCGATTCAATTCATACTGCTCGAGTATATTTGATAGCGCAATGTTATTAAAACCTGCATACGTATTATACATACAAAATAAATATTACATCCTAACACTTACAATATATAAACTGTTAGTAAACTATTATATTTTAATATGAGAAATGCAAGTTTGCTGTTATTCGTGAACAAATTCCTCTCTCACAAAAAAAAACTGAATTATCTAATGATACCATGTATCGCTTTTTACAACTGAAAATCAGCACCCCTCCTTAACAAAATAATAGTAATATGTGAAGTCAGTAATACATATTTTCATTCAATTCAATGCAGCAATTATATTAATAATATAGGTAAAGTGACATCCAAACATTTTTTTTAATTTTATATGTACACTCTATAAGAGCCCCTTCTACGTGGAGGTGGGAAGAATACTCAACTCAGTATGTTGTAGGCTGGTTTACAAAAACGAGTTGGTAGTCAATTTATAAAGCCCACACAACGGTGGGCGAAACGTCGGCGATTACAACTTACTGAGTTGAGTATTCTTCCCACCTCCACCTAGAAGGGCTCTTATAGAGTACATCTAATATTATATTAATAGTATATTACGCAACAAGTCTTATAAACAGTATTTTAGAAACGAGCGAAGCGTAGCGGAACAAGTGTCTAAAACACGTGTCTAGAGATATTCATAAAACGAATTGCATACTATAATTTTTCTACGACCAACACAAAAATACTAAAATTTATAAATTATTTTACTTCAGTTTAACAAACACGATAACAATACATAATCCTGAAGTAACTATAGACTAACAGTGATTAGAAACATTTTGACATTAAAAAATAACTGACAAGTGACATAATTAATTTGAAGCCAAGTTACTAAAATCCGTTATTGCCAACTTCGAATCGTAACTAAACGCACAAAACCACGTCTTGTTAATCCGTACTTAAAAGGTGGGAGTAGAAAATCATTTTTTTCTAAAACTACTAATTTTTCAGGTATTGTAAATTATGTAAACATAAATTCACTGATAGCAAGATTAAATTCATTTTGTGCAGTAGTTACTAAAATACAACTATCTGCTTAAGCGTGTTCTTAGGCTGTTCAAACTGAAACTTAATGTGTTCCTAAAAATAAAACTAATTGTACCTATTGCCCATTGTGGCATCAATTCCACAGACCTGCGATATTTCAAAAATGTGTGGGTGATTTCCGTAATTTTTTGCACTGAAAACAAATCTGACTTTGAAATTTTTTCATCACGTCAGATTTTTTGAAATTTTAGATAAAATGGCAGATGACTGTTTTAACCAATTTCATGAATTTGTTTTGAGAACCAAATTTTTTGTTTCAATTTTCCACCATTGCATGGAATAGTACTACTAACTAACTAACCAAATCTTCTTCTGATCTAATCCTAATTTGTCGTATCTCTTTCTGATCTTGCCTTTGATGGTTTTATTTCTTGGTTGAATTCATAATTAGCAACCATAAGAAACCCTGTTTAGGCAGAATACTAAATAACTTGTCAAAAAGATTTTAAAGCCAAATAGTAATGTTATGCAATTGGAATGTAGCTTATCACCATTTATGTTTTCCACAATACCCCAATGGCCAGATGTACAGACAAAAACGACCTTTTGTTGACCTGACAGGGTATGAATACATTAAACCACTCAAACACCGGTATAAATGAGGTCCTTTGGGTCTCAAAGGCTTTCAGCGCTGCCTAAGTGTCTGATATATTGTAAATACGTCTACAACGGTAGTCCTTTTCCATATTAGTTCTTGCACACTCCATAATAGAATGTATTTTCGTCTAAAAGTCAGGCTGCTTAAGGAATGAACATACACTGCATCTTCTCTGTCATTGTATATGCCTGATCCGGTTCTATTCTCTGACTTAGTGGCTTCCGTAAACCAGATTTTGCTGTTTTTTTGAGATTTTTATTTTGAATTCTACTCAGTCGTTTTGATTTGGAACCTTGCCTTATCAATGCACGTAGTCACCATATGGTCAGACCTCATTTGAAGTATGTGTCCTCCATTGTCTATCAAGCGTCTTATATGTGTATGATTGGTCTTGATAGTGGCTAGTAATATCTGCTGCCTGTAAACTGCCAGTCCAGTTGCACCGATACAGCTTAAACTTAAGCAATGCTTAAAAACTTAGATACTAATGTCAAAACCATAGCAGCCCTTGCGTATAGCCAGTATACCATTCTTGGTGTAACCCCCGTTTTCTGTCATAAATTTGTCCTAATTACTGCTAACGTAATCTTCGATTTGCTTATAACTTTTAGCGATATACTAGTTCCAGGTAAGCTTGGAGTTAAGAATTACTTCAAGATATTTCACCTCTCCAGACATAGTCTGTTTACACTCGTTTAGAAAGAGAGGTCATATGCCCTCAAGTTTCCGTTTACGTGTGAGAAGCATTATTATGCCAAGTGCCTTAATGTCAAACAGTATTAAACAAAGTTGCCATTATATGAAGAATTTAATAGTCGGTAAGTGAAATAGTTCCTCTTCTCCTTACTTTAATAACAAAATAATGTATTTGTAAAGGACGAGAACAAAAAACCATTAAGTCGTTTTTAAGGCTACGTTGTTAAAAATATCTAGATTGCAGTTGGAAAAATTCTTGTTATGCTTAGTCCCTTGATTTCGAACAGATTTGGACGAAGATGCCATTATATGAAGAATTGAATAGTCGGTAAGTAGAATAGTTTCTCCTATCCTTAATTTAATATCAAATAATAACATATTTTTATCTAAAACTGTTTGACATCAAGGGACTTTGCATAACAAAATCTTGTCTAATTATTATTATTATTGACTTATTAAGAAACGTGTAATTATTAATTCCGTTTCAACTATAACTACGCGATATATTTTAAAAGTAACAAGGAGAATACAATTCAAATATACAAAAAAAAAAAACTGTAGAAAGGTCACCAGATAATAAAGATGCGGATAGTAATTATTATAAATTTACGCATTCGTAATGTTTTGAGTATTTCAGAGTCAATACAGTTAGGATACCACTGTTCAATCCTCATGAGAGATTGCTTCCCGATGTAGCCAGTTCTTGGTAACCAGCGTTGTTCTAAGTTCCGTATTTTAGTCAAATTGGAGATTCCCGATAAGTTTCTTAGCTGTTGATAGATACACGAGTTAGCAGAACTAACTTTTTTCACAAAGAAAAAGCGTAGGACTACCACAGTGATAGAGAAACTTCTCAAAACTGACTCCAAAGTCATATCGTGTTTAACATGCCACAATAAATATTTGTAACAATGCTTCTTACCACAGCAGGAAAATAAAAAAGAATAATTTTAATTTGAAAATGTTTCTCCAAAATTTTTTATAATTATTATATTTCTTTCTATGTGATGGATTATCCTTCTTGGTGGAGAAGGTTATTTAAAAAAACTCGCTTATTTTGGTTCAATTTAGGCTAACCCTCTCCACCAAGAAGGATAATCCATCACATAGAAAGAAATATAATTAAATAAAAGAATTCTTAATAACGTACACAGGGTGTAACAAAATAAGGAAAACATTTCAGAGGTGATTCCTCATCGAGATACGATCTTTCATATAAAGAAATTTCATTGAGCATCCTTTGTTAAGATACAGCCCCTTAGTAGTGTTACATAAAATTTGTTTTTTACAATTTTTCGCAAACACTAAAAGTTAGAAAAAACAACACACAATTATTAATTCACTTTCAAAATTTACAAACTGACAGCGTGATATCAATTTAATTGTCACTATCACTAATACCGGCTTACTAGATAAATTAATTTTGCATTATCGTTTTATCTGAGTGTTTTTTTTGACAGTAGAAAATGTCATCTTAATTTCAATTTTCTAACTTTTTTAGTGTTTCTGAAAAAAATTGTAAAACAAATTTTATGTACCCCTTTTAAGGGGCTATATCTTAACAAGAGATGCTCCAATAAAGTTTCTTTATATGAAAGACCCTATCTCTTTTTCGATGAGGAATCACCCCCTGAAATGTTTTACACTTATTTTGTTACACTCTGTATACTAGAGAAGAAATTCAAGCTTTTCTGCAATCGAAAGATACTATATATTTAGAAAAAAATTATCTAAAAAACACAACTATTAGAAGTAAATTGACAATAATTTATTATACTATAGAGTACAATACAAGAATTATATAACACACGTAATAATGACACAAGCCAAAATGTATAATGTGGACTATTTATATTAAACTTAAAAAGTCGAGTGCTTGGTTACATGCAATACCTTCATCTAATATAGGTACCTCCTTTTAGGCTGGGTAGTCAAATATGTCATCCCCATATATGTTCATGTGGTTGTCCTGCAGATTCATGGTCTTTCTTGTACAAAGAGTCTTGGTCCTCCATCGTCATTCAGAATTGAACTAAATTTTAATGCGTTCTCTTTCTTCAATCAATATCTTTTCAGTTCTTGAACCAACTACTATGTTTCATGATGATGGCAAATGTCCAGACGGTATGACCTTAATACAATGGAAGAAAGAGATACGTATAGTTTGGGACGTAACTTGTGTCGACACTGTAACGCATATGTTAATTCGTTATTGTCGCTAGAACCCATACGTGAAAAATTTTATTATACGCCTATGGAAAATTGGTATTTTTGCGTTATCGAAGTTTTAGAGCAAAATTTCATGTTGTTTATTTCGTAGTTGAAAATATATAGTATATTTGGCTATTATTTAATATTGTTGTTAATAGTCAGGTTACAATACTTTACCAACTTTTATTTACGTTGCCATTATCCGCACCTGATTCTGCAGCTGAACAAGCAGCAAAAAAAACACCTGAAATACAAGTCCATCTGTGATGCAAACTATAATTTTGTTGGCTTTGCTGTTGAAACCATTACTTTTTTTAATTTGTTTCTCTTTTCTGCATTTGTTATGGTTAAAATAAATATTATTAGTAGTAATTAGTAAATATGTAATAAACAAATTGTTATTAGATATTAAAAACACGAGCAAATATATCTTAATGAACAATAAATATATATTATGAAACTCTTTGAAAACGTTCCTTTGACATGTCAAGCAAGTGAAATATTATAAAAAGTTTGTTTGTAATTGTTTAATCAACATAAAAACATTCAACACGTAAAAGTCGTTTTATTCCCATTTTTGTTACAAAAGTTTTAAAAAATATATAGCAATTTTACAGCATCATGACCTTTATAAAATAAACATGCACGCATGAAAAGTTTAAAGTCAAACATCAGCGATACTATCATCCTACAGCATTTTTACGAATATGAACTCGTCACATTGTTTGAAATACTGTTTATAACTCGATAAAATTTCCTAGTATATTACTTTTTAGTGTTCTATTTTTTCAAAATGAATTTCAATTGTACGTTTACCGAATGTTTTATATCCATTCATGTTTTAATGCACAAATAAATAATTTGACTTCGTTTGGTTTTAACTTATTAAATATTATTTCAATATAAATTTACATTATTAGTAGAAAGAACTAAGCATAAATGAATAAACGCATATTAAATATATAAACAATTAAACGATTTTCCGTACGATATACACCAACATTAGTTTGTTTTATCCACAATCACCATATTATAGAGCTATTATTATGCCGTCATGAAACGTATTATAACACCTACAAAACACTAGTGTTTTATATTCCATAAAACATTAGTGTTTTGTAATATATAAAATTCAAGAAAAATTTGCAGAAAATTTAGTAATTATTTATTAACATTAATATTAACATTCACGTTAACATCAAAAGTAAACTTATTTGCAATATCAGGATTTACATTTACACAAATCACGTTTGAGGAAGACTGCAACGCGGAGATCTCTTGCATTGTGCTGGATTTTCCTTGAATTTTTCTAGCAATATCGATTTTATTTGACTCGCTTTCTTCTATATACCCCTCAACAACACTAGATGACCTCCACGCTCCGTGCCTCTTAAGAGTGAGAATATCACCACCAGCATTAACCAACAGAGTCGCTGAAGAACGGCGCATACTATGGCCCGTGTAGGATTTAGCGTCTAGAAGTTTTAAGAAAGAAGCAATCTGTGAGGGGATTCTAGAAATAGTGTTAATTCCCACAGGTTGCACGGTGCATTTTGAATTTATATATCGCAAAAAAAATCTTCCCTGCGAAATAGTACTTTTAGGACGTAGGCGTATGTATTTCTTGCATATCTCCATAACATTAACAGAGAATCCTTCGTCTAATACAGTGAAACTTCTTGACATATTGGTCTTTGTTTCTGGAATGGACACGTAGATAAAAGATCCTTTATCTTTCACATGTTTAAGTTTACCAGTTCATTGCATCGTAAACCTCCACAAACACCCATTATGACAGCAACCTAGAAATATTTAAAATAATTAAGATACCAATACAAAAGAAAGAAAATTGGTTGTACCTTCATCATTAAGTACTTTTCATCAGATGCTGTTTTCAAAAATTGTTCGATGTGTCCCCTCTCAAGCACTTTTGCCTTCTTTGCCTTGCAGTTTTTGATTGGCTCTTGAGATAAGCAATTAATTTGCCGTATTTTGATATGTCAATATTTCTATGCACATTCAAAGTTGCTCTTAACATTGAATATTTCGTCCACATCGACGAGGAGGCAAACTTGCTTTACATTTAAAAAATAAGCAAACAGGACGTCCTCGTTATGATGTTTGCACCTCTTTTCTCTTTCCATTCATTAAAGGTAGCAAATTCTTTTATGTATGCATCTTTAGATTTGGCCGGCAACAGTTGCAGGGTTACTTCTTCAGCTTCTGCTTTAATTTCTACCGGCAACGAATCACTTTCTGACTTTTTTAAAACGACGCACACAAACGATTTCTAATTTTTTCACAAATATTGTTTTAATAAACAAGCATCCTAGCAACTAATAATGCAAAGCCGCCCAAAGTTTCACTAAATTTTCTAATATATGCCTATTACCTTGAAATTTTAGAACTGTCAGATTACTTATTTTCAATTAAATTGTTTGATTGTGGATAAAATCTTGTATTGCATTCGTGTTTTAGTGGCATATTATCCCCTTAAGAAAATTAAACGCTCGAACTTCGTTCTTGCGATTAAAAATTCTTGCGTGGATAATCTGCCTACTAAAACACATATACAATAAATAGCTATATTTGCACCTGCATTTTATACTATTTACTGTTCAAATTTAAATCTTGTCTACTTACATGAAAAATAAAATATCCCTCATACAATTTGAGCTAATGACAAATTTCTATTTTTTTAATAGTAACCAATTGCAGTCGAATTTAGCGTCTTGCTCAAATTATCGATGCCAAAAATTGGAAGTTCAGTAATTGTTTATTTATTTTTTGTCATTTTTGATAGAGTTCCCACTTGATTTGTTTGAAATCTACATTCGGAATATTCTCTAGGAAATTTTTTTTTGTGATCGTAGTGTATACCAGATAATTTTGAGTAAATGTTCCTAATCCTATAATAATTCCCTCAGGTACTCCTCAAAATTATCGGTAACATTATCATCACTTAACATATTACTACTTACTATTCCCCTCACAAAATTTAAACCAATAAAATTAAGTAAGGGTGAGTGGGGATTAATGGGTTAAAAGTAAAATTCCATGAACACTGTTTTTGAATGTCCCCCACTACATCTAAATTGACGTATTTTTTTTTCTTTGTCAAGATTCCATTGCTAAAAAAAATTAGGGCGACAAGTTTTTACACCTGTATATAATAATTAAACTGACGTAAAATTAAATTTGTTTGGAAATCAAATAATGAAAACAAATTTCCAAGAAAAGTATAGATGTAACATAGTAATTTAAAATATAACATTAATATTTTTCAAAGATTTTTTATATAGTTTGTCCTTAATAATAATGATATAGATTTAAAATTTTAGAATCTGTATTTTTGGTTTGAACAATAATATTTGGATCCAAGAAGACTAATAGGAATATTTTTCAAATAAGTACCTTTTATTTACTGTTGAATAATACTGCAAGAAAACCAATAAAGGATAAAAAATTGTTAATAAGTATTTGTTTCACTCATTACATATATAAATATAAACTGCCCCTAACTTTGAAACGGTTTAGGATAGAAACATGCGGTTTTCACTGAAATGTTACATTTTAGTAAAGTTTTCTTTGAATACATTTACGTAAATCGTACAAATTGATGTTCTGTTGTACGATTTTTGATTTGTATCTCTCACTTTAAAACTGATTACTAGGTCATTCGATAAGCGATTTTAAAAACTTTGCATCACTGGATAGGTGAAAATCAGTCTTTCAAACTACAAAAAAATATACCGGGTGTTCCATGAAAAAAAAGTTAACAAAACAATTGTCAATAATCCGCCATTTTTGTTATGACGTCTTCGAAGTTGATAGAAAAAATTCAATGAACTCAAAAAAAAACTCATACTAAAATGTAACATTTTAGTGAAAACCGCATGTTTCTATCCTGAACCGTTTAGAAGTTATAAGCAATTAAAATAGGGAAAATATAAGTGGACACCCGGTACAATAAAAGTAATATAGAGTGTGTCCAAAAATACGAATAGGATATCATTGGATGCTTAGAAACGGTCGAGTTATAATGCTGTTTTAATTAGGAAAATTTGTACAATTTAAATTTCTATTTTAAAGAAGAGTTTTCGGACTGATAATTTTTTTAAAACAAACTTATTTTTGCTAAAATAATTTGTGGCACTCTTTGTTTTGAGCAATTTTGTGCAATTTAACTAATACTTTAAAATGTTTAAATAAAAATTACATAATTTCAAAAATATATTTGACTTGGAAAATAATTTAAAAATTAGTAACTCTTAAGCGTATACTGTTTTTATCAATCAAACAATTGCAAATGAAATTAACTTGTTTCTAATTGCTAAAAAACCAAAGAACTCAAAAAGAAATCAATAAAAACAAAAAGTTCTACAGTACCTTTTTGTATTTTAAAGTCGTTCTAGTGCACCCGCTTGTTCGAGTATGATACTAACTTAATAAAACTAGACTGGTACACAAGTAAGGTCTTGATCCCGAAACTGCATACAACAAGCATCAAATTAACTGTGATTATTATTTTTCCTAACTGATTACATTTATGACAAAAAATATAATTTGAAACTTAACCTAAATCTTTTACCTAAAAATTTCAGTTGAAAACAAATTCAAGCTTATTTATTTAATTTACCTTCATTAGTTCCAAACATTAGTGAATCATCTAAATAGAACAAAACATACCTTTTTTACACTTCCTCAGCGATTTTTCCATACAAAAACGCTACACGCACATCCATTTGATGTACTGAAAGTTCCAATTTATTTGCTACTGCTAGAAAAACCCCAAAGGTAATCTTCCTACTGGCGCTCAAATCCAACTCATTTCACTGTTCAAAGTCTCTTGCTACCAGTCTTATTTTTGTACCGTACATCATCTTTTTTATCCCTTTTACTATTAAACGCCCACTTACTGTTTATTGGCTATATTCTCTACAGGTATTATTTTTTTTAGTACACTTTATTCATTTTCAATATCTTTCTTCGATTTACTTGCATCACTTGTTATCATGGCTTCACGATATGTTCCAGGTTTTCTCCCTACAGATAACTGCTTAACCAAGAAAGCATTCTTGTTACTCTCCATGTTCCAAATGTTCTTCTAGAAATTCTATTAATTATTAATTATAATGTTGATTTGCAACACTATTGTATACATAAAAAATTTCTTGATCAATCGATTTTTTAACTTGAGAATTACATTGAGCTGTATTATCATTTTTGTTTCATCACTTTATTATTAGTATTTATTGAATTATTGGCCTTAGTTGTGGTAAAAACTACATTTTTTTTTATTTTGAGCTGGGAAAAACAGTAACCCTTTGTATTTACTCCATAGGATTACTTGTTCTCCACTTGGATACTATTTTTGTCCCTTCTGTTTTGGCAGATTTTCGAGCTAAACACTTTTAGATTATTGATGTCGAATTTTGTTCGACATTAAGCTTCATATTATAGAAAGTTTTTGCAAAGTGAGAATTCCTAGGTAGGCCTTTTGAAGGAAACAGTGATTACTCAGAACTACACTTGTTTGTCGACGCCAGTCAAATTGCTTACGCTGCTGTGATTTTTACTACGTTGCGTAAATAAATAGTCTGATAATTTAATAAAAATGGATTTAATAGAAAATGTCAAAATTACAACATTCAGCGAGATAAAAACAATCAATCAATCAATCAAACGTCAAACATTCACAAACGTCCTAGCAACGGGAAGCACTCTGCACTTTCACACAACTCTTCGTTCCAATCGTTCCGACATTTAAATTAAAAATTACTCATTCGTTCCAACACATATGGTGTTTTAGTTTTGACAGTACCCATGCCTGTTTGATTTAATATAAATACTAATGAATTTTCTTCTTCTGCCAAATTTTTTTATGTCTTTTGCTTAGAACTATTCTTGCTACTTCCACGGTTCTCTTTTTGTTCTGGAATGTACATTATTTAAGTCGGATGTCTTTCCATACAATCATTTATAAATTGAGTAAGTATAACATGACTTAGATTTGATATTTTATTATAACTGTTATAAGTTATTCAAAAACTTCATAACATACACTTTCTCTTTCCTTTCAACAACAGCCGCCTTTACATTGTTCACTTTACTAACCGTAAATAGGTTTCCTGAGCGTTTTGTACATACCACATCCTTTAAATTTTTGCAATTCAAAATTTACCATTAAATGCTTTTAAATGTATTTTGCCCTTTAGCTTTAATTCCATTTCCAACAATTGCCACCTTATTTACAGGCTAGTCTTTCGTGTGGATGAACCATTCTTTTTCGAACGCATACGTTATACTTGTTTCTTTATTTCAGAAACTACAAAGGCAATGCCTTTTCTAGTTTGATTTCTTTCTTTTTTTTTTTTTTTTTCTTTTCTCTATCAACAAAAATTTATAAAATTTTTGGTTTTTTTTGATTTTTAATAAAAATTTTTTTTATTTTTTTTTTTTTTTTTTGTTGTTTTTTTTTTTTTTAAGAAATTTCTTAATATTTTTTTTGTAAGAATACCGCCAATTTTAATAGATTTTCTGATAAATAATTTTAACAACTTAAAATATAGAAAATTTTACACAGGAAAATCCGTAACACCGCCGATTGCCGCTATCATTTGGTACATGCTGGGCGATAAAGTTAACGACAAACAAAATTCTGTTTGACGTCACGACGTGATATGTACAGGGTATAAAAGCGCGAATCCCTGATCGCGGAACAACTCCGTCCGGTGTATGGTTGTGAGAACAACATACGCACGAACATTTTCCGCCGTCACTCAAAAAAGAACCGTGTTGATTTTCATTTATTTTTCGAATTCCTTTTTATTTTTATTATCCGTTCATTTTTAGTTTCGTTTGATTTTTCTTTCTTTTATTCCGCCGTGTCAGCCGACGTGAACGTAGGGGTTCCACCCCAGCGGGATCTCAGCTAAAACAATACCGCGAAGAGTCAGAGTTGTATTTTCCCCTTACCTGCAAACCGATCATAGAGTGTAGAGAACGTAGAGAGTTGTCTTTCAGCGAAATCTACACACTCCAACCCCGCTTGATCTGAGCACGTAGAGTTAACATTCAGCGAAAAAGGATCAAAACCTCACACTGCCCCAAAAGGCAACTGGAACGTAGAGTACCTATTCTGCGGGAAAGTTGGAAACCATCCTCGCAGCTAAAACGTGGAGAGTATTTTTCCGCGAGACAACTGCGTCCCGTAGTTCAGTTGCCAGTACGTGGGGTGCCCATCCCGCGGACCGCCGCTGTATTCCTTTAAAACCCCAAATAAAAATTCCGTATGCAATTCGCTATTAAAACTCACCGAGTTACCGTAATTATATTTGTTCACAATTAAACCGTCATTTGCCCACTAGGGATTAACGACAACGCGTGTAAATACCTGTAATAATTGTTCCCTGCCGATCATCGTACGATTGTAATAAATAAAAAAAAAAAAAAAAAACGTGTACCTTGATTTGTCGTCGTTATCACAAACGCACCGCGGACTTAAAAGCGTTTGTGTTACCTACAATCATTTAAAGAAATTATTGATGTTAAACCCAAATATACTTTCATATTTACCCGTTCATTAATTTCTCCGTAGTTCACTAAATTAATAAAATAAGCCGAACGAGGTAATCTGTTTATTACAGCGCCCGCCATATTGTCGTCTACACTCAAGTAGGGACCGAGTGTGAAACCGAGGCCACGCCGAACCGCAACACAACGTCGCTTAAGCCCGAATCAGAAAACAACAACCCTGACTTCTGGCAGCACCTATCGTTCGACGACGAACCGTCGCTACTGTTAGGCCGCATTCTACTAGAGACAAAACTGTTTATTTATTTAAATTAATTTTAAATTTATTTTGTATTTGGAACAATAAATTTTTATACCAAATAGGCGAACCTAATTTCTCCGACAAAGAGCTACCCGAGCCGACAGTGTTTCTCCTCTCTTTTTTTTTTTTTTTTTTTTTTTTTTTTTTTTTTTTTTTTTTTTTTTTTTTTTTTTTTTTTTTTTTTTCTTTTCCTTTTTTTTTTTTTTTTTTTTCTTTTTTTTTTCCTTTTTTTTTTTTTTTTTTTTTTCCCTTTTTTTCTTTTTTTTTTTTTCCCTTTTTTTTTTTTTTCCCTTTTTTTTTTCCCCTTTTTCCCCTCCCCTTCCCCCCTTTTCCCCTTTTTTTTTTTTTTTTCCCTTCCTTTTTCCTTCCCTTTTTCTTTTTTTTCCCTTTTTTTTTTTTCCTTTTTCCCCCTTTTTCCCCCCTTTCTTTTTCCTTTTTTTTTTTTACACTTTTTAATCATTAAATATTTGCTCAAATTAAAACAGCAGTTTTACCAAAACCCCATAAAACTTAATTTTTTTTCTAAAAAAAACCCTAAAAAACCAAGCTTTTTTTACTTTTTTTTTCCGGTAATATTTAAAAAAAAAAGACAAAAAAATGAACACTCTTCCTCCATTTTTTTTGTGTTTTAAAACACAACAAAAAAAACCAACAATAAAAATTTCAAAAATAATGAACAAAACTAAAAAACAAATTACCAAACAAAAAAAAACAAAAAAATGAAAAAAAAAAAAAAAAAAAAAAAAAAAAAAAAAAAAAAAAAAAAAAAAAAGAAAAAAACATTTAATAAAACAACAAAAAAAAAAAAAACCAAAAAACAACCTTTTTTTTTTTGGGCCCATCAAATCCCTTTTCCTTAAAAAAAAAAAAGGGACAACAAAAATTAAAAAAATTTAAAAAAAACTTTTTTAAAAGACAAATCTATTTAATAGTGTTAAACAATCTATAAATTAGTAAAAAACAATTTTTTTTTGTATGTGGTTTTGTTCTACGAAATTTTGTTTTTAAGTTACAGGGTCTTAGAAAGTTAAAAAAAATGTTTCAGTATAATAACTTCTTTGAACGATAGGAGTAAAGGAAACAAAATTTTAACCGGAGCTTAATTTGGTAGAGCCCGAATAACAATAAAAAAAAATAACTTACTAATTTACTCAGAAGAGTGTGTATAGATATTATCTTAGGGTTTTTCGAACATGTGGTACGCCACTAGCGAAAAATTTGTTTACTTATTTCTTCAAATTGGAAATTAGTTTTAAAAAAAAATTTCATTCTTGTATTTTCTTTGTATTTCTCATCATTTTCCATAATTAAATAATATTTGTAAGTACCATTTTTTCCATAAGAAAATGTAGAAAACAAACATCATTAATTATGTTTTAATTCAGTTTTAACAAATAGATCGGATAAGTAACAGACGTATGCAATAAAAATACTAATAATTAATAAACAATAATAAATTTTGCACTAAATTTTTTTTTAGTTTTTAACACCTTGTAACTTAGAACTGAAGATTCGTGGAGCAAAATTACTGTTTTCTACTAAGAAATCCACAGTTTAATTTATTCATTACCTTTTGTTGTACACCCGGTATACTTTTTACTAATAATAAACTGGTTAGGAATAGCATATTCCTTGTATCAAGTTTGGAATAGGACATATTCCGCACGAGTGGAATGTTCCATGAGTGCGGAATAGCCATTCCAAAACGTGTTGCAGACTATACTTTTCTACGACAGAGGAAGTAGGAATCAATAAAAATGTTACAAAATTCTACACAAATGATAATTTTGTTCTCTATTTTAAGTTGGTACTTTATTTGTGGTTGCCAACAGTTGGTACTGACTTTTGAATTTTGGTTATAAATCAGGAATGCCTTTTTATTTGGGATTTTTATTAACAATAACACACCTAACAGTGTTTAGTTGCTTTAGTTTTTTAGTTATTATTCTATTTCGAACGTTTATTAAATAAATTTACTTGTGTTCAAAGTTAAGTGTATGATTAAAAAGTTATTGCTCATTATTGAGTTTTATTCTAATTCCAGAATTGATGCAATAAATCAGGTAGTAAATCATTGAATTGGTTTCACCGGAAATATTATACTCTAAAGAAATACAAAAGTTTATGGTGTGGCAGCTGATAGAATTGTTACCGAGATTCATTGGCAGGTCTGAAACATTGTCCCATTATTTTTATTTAAACTTTCCATTAAGATGATAACCTTATTTTTTTTTGAAAGCGCAAAAGTAAGCTGGAATAACAGTTTCGGAGAAAGAATTTACACAAAATAATAAAAAGAAAACTCACTGATAGAAATCTTCATCAACAAATTGTAAACCAGATTAGCCTTAGAAAAGAATAAATTTATTTGTAATCTGTACAAAACCGTGTACGTCAGTGTACTACTTTAAATAAAATAACTAAAAGAAACATATATATTGCGATGAATACTTTTGTACAGCATTCTTGATTAAGCAGATCCGATGACAAAATAAGTAAATTAGGCCTTCATGTAGAGGAATTAGTCCCAATATTTGTTCTCAACCGACCCTATAAATTAAAATGCAATAAATAAATTTGTTAGATAGCTAGGTAAAATCGTAGTCCTACGTATGAGCACCCATGTCAGACAAGTTAGGTCCAAGATCGGAAGGATGTTTTGATGACCTGAAATTGTGTAAAAATAAATTATATTAGCATGCACAAAACATGTACACTCATGAAATTCTAATACTTGAGACACCATAATTTCTGTAAACAAAAGCTTGCACATTGTGAAGCGGGCTTAAGAGTAACATTTACAATTCTAACAGCAGGTAGTCTCAGCAGGGGTTATCTTATAGAAGGACTGTAGAATGAATCATTACACTAAGCACGATTTAGAAAATAGGTAATTTACGTTGCTTACTTAATTTTTTTTCTTTAAAGAATATATTTGAAGGTATCGTTAATTAAACACCATAGCTCGATTAATTATCGAATCAAAATTTTGTTTAGAAATGTTTACAAAATAAAATTAGGAAATAATTTTGATTTAAAAAACGTCTATAAGCAATAACTTTTAAATTAAATCAAAAAACTAAACATGGTTATTTGGGTTGACTGATTATTACTTATTTTTTAAATAAATCTAACCTACTAATTATTGTAAGTTATTAAAAAAAATCATTAAACTCTCTATTCATAATAGTAAAATTGTAAAATTTACTTAAGTAAAGTGCAACTCCACCACCAACTACGTCCTTGCCTATCATTTCCTTATAACTGAATAGCCAAGAATTTCTATTTTATCATCAGTAATTATGTTGTTTAACCAGGTTTCACTTAAGCAAAAAGCAATCAAAGTTTGAATTTATCACAAAATCTCCTCACAACATTAAATTTTGGTAATAAAGACCCTAACATTTTTTTGGAGGCATATGTATATGTATATATAGGTATTTACTGATATTGAAAGTAACTATACATTTTTTGTAAATACTAACAACACGATTGATTTAGAAAGTAAATAAACATTAATGCAAACAGAGATATCCAAACAAATGGATACGCTTATATAAATAATACAATATAAGGTAATTCAAACTTTTTGGTGAAAAGATAAACTTAAAGACAAATCAAGAAATATGTATATATGACTTAGAGGTAAGCCTTCACTTACTATGAGTTGTAGCATCCTTATATCCAAATAACACAAACA
Organism: Abscondita cerata; assembly: GCA_030710515.1. NCBI lineage: Eukaryota > Metazoa > Arthropoda > Insecta > Coleoptera > Lampyridae > Abscondita > Abscondita cerata. The sequence goes on along the minus strand of JALBCR010004082.1, from coordinate 66,024 downwards.
ACAAAAAAAAAAAGCATTTAACATTAAATTTAACTCAAATCCGCAAAAGTCTTAATGAGTTTTATGCTATTATTTACATTTACCAGAATTTTTCCATCCCTAGTCCACACAGATTTACCAAATTTTTTTCACAGTTTCTTTATACAGTTGATGGCGTAATTTAGTCAAATCTTCCTTTATTACAATTTTAGATCCTTTCAGCTGGCTTTTATTTTTATATACTAATTTGTTAGCGTTTCTACTGATAAATTTGACCAAAATAGGTTTACAGTTACTCTCCTTAGCATACAACAGATGGCTGCTGTCAATAGCTTCGGGTGGAAGATCAATGTTTAGTTTCTCTTTGCACAAATCAATAATTATCCGGTCGGTGTTTTTATTGTTAGTAGTGTGTGGTATATGAAAAACACGTATGCTATTCCGCCTTAGAATACATTTCGGAATCGTCCTTAAATTGCATCAAAGTAATAACTTTTCATTTGGATGCCTATGACCACGCTTTCTTCCAACGGTCTTCCGACGAATACATGATTGAAAAAATTACTTGTAAAATTGTTACTTTTGCTAATGAATGTGAAGTCACTGGGCTTATTTTAATAAGCTTTCATTCATGGCAAATTGCCTTTTGAAGATTTTCCAATTATTGAAACCTTTGTGTTTGATAAAGTCGCTTATTACTTCCAAAGCCTCGCTAACTAACCTCGTGGTATAACATAACCCTATGCAGCAGCTTCTTTAGCATCTATTGTGTTTTATCAGTTTAAAGTTTGTATGTATTGGACATGGCTGTAAATGTGTGGTGTATTAACATTACCATCATTATCTCTAATTGTGGGTACTTCATCGCAATTCCAATCAATATCTTCATCTGTTGTTACCATCTAAATAAAGACTACCGATCAAAAAAACAATTTATGGCTTTTTGTTGCCTTAAAAAAACAAGGCCGTTTTAGGTTCCCAATGATTTAAGTAGCATTTTTTATTTTTAGCCACAACATCAGTAATACAGATAAATTTCTACTTACTAATGCTAGTGAACAACACACCAACTTCTTAAGTTGAAGGCTCTGTTCATACATTAAATATTATAGTTTTATTGTTCATAATCATGGTAACAAAAATGTTTGTTTAACTTTCGTCATATATACTACATACAAAAGCATAGGTTTGTGGTATGGTAGATTGGGGTACTTTCCACCAGCGAATAACAATCTGACATTAACTAAAATAAATTTTTGTATTTGTATTGTCACTATAAACTACGAATATTTATTTTTTAATTAATTTGAATTGCTCTTGTATTCTATAGGTACCTACTGACAGATTACACTTTCAAGTATTTGGAGGTTAAATTATTTTGGAAGTTAATTTTACCTTTATATGCCTTTCAAAATAAGTTGTACTAAAACTTAAAAATTAAATGGTATCATTTATACCCGATATTACTACAATTAAGCATCGTTAACAAAATTTTTGATATTGTCCACAAACGCAACATTATGTTAACAGCCACGAAATGGCAGTACCTGTGCTCATTCCGCAACAAGTGCGAGAATATTCTTGCACGTTGTTTTGGAATCTAACTATTCTGTAATAGAATGTGAGTATTCTATAATAGGAATAAAAAAATTATATTTTATTCGCCAATACTTAGACTGCCATACATAAAACATTCCTGACATTATTTTATTGATGATAAAGTTATTTTTGTTTCTGCAGACCAAAAACTTTCAAAATGTGTATCTTTCTTTTTATAAACTTTAAAAGTTTTATTTGTTATGGTGTTGTTGGTTTAACAATAATATTATGTATAAATTATTGGGTAACTATAATACTTTGGAAGGTATATTTTGAACTCGTAACTGTAACGTAATTACGTATACAGTGCGATTCGGGACGAATGGAAATATTTTAAAGAGATGTCTGGCTAAAATAAGGAAAACAAGTTCATATGTTCAAATCCAATTTTCATTTTTTTTAAATATACAAGTTAAATTTGATAACGTTGTTGTTAATTTGATACAAAATATTAAATAGGTAATGTCATAACTGACAGATGTAGCACTAGATTATAAAAATGACTTATATTTTTAGTTATAGAGAATCAGCATATTCAGCATTTGGTGTTGGTTTATGGATTTTTTTGTCGACACTCTTCTACTGAACGAAGATAATTTACCTTTTTACTGTCACTTTTTATGACGATTATCCAATTAATAATTTGTTTCAAATTGGTATTTACGACAACATTGTTAAATTTAGGTTGATTCAATTTTTAAAAATAAAAATATAATTATCTCTGAAACAGGTTTGAACATATAAGCTTATTTTAGCTTCCTAGACATGTCTTTAAAATATTACTATTTCTTAACGAATATTCATTATATCTCTCGAGTTTTTAAAAACTCCTATATAACATTTTTAATTGCTCATGTTTGCTGTTATACAAATTACACTAATCAGTGACAGTAAGAATTTTTAATACATTAAAAACTTTTAGAAAACTCTTTTAAAAAGGTTGTCAAAAACCAGAAAAGTTTTAAATGAAGTACGATAAAATATCAATACCTTATAACAGGTAATGAACCAAAATATTTTATATTTATAAATCAGTTTATAAAAACCCATTTTCCTATCGAATATTAAAGAGGTTAAATAAGGTAGATAAACTAAACACGACTCTCATAAAAAAAACAAGCTAAAGATCGGGGTTTTAAAAGAGTAATAAAAGTTTTTATGACAATCCTAATTTAATGCGTAGTCTATTTAAGAAAATAGTTTATAGGAAGCGCTCGTTTTTCTGTTAATCTATTAAATTATGTACATAAGAGCTTTATCAAAGCTTTACATGCAACAAATAAAATTTTTATATATTTTAGGTTTAAATAGGTTCTTATTTTTATGCTTAAACTTTTTCCTGTGTCATATTGTTGATTAGGTTAAATTCATTGTACTCAATAGTAACAGAAGTGAAATATTTTAAAACAAATAATTATTGCCCTCGTGAGACCAAGTTTAAATAGGTTAAGCAAATTAATATTTCAAATGCATTCAGTAATTAAAGCTGTCATGTCAATTGGGAAACAGCATTGTAAACAGCAAAAACAATAAATAGTTATTATACAGTACTTATAATATCTCATATTGCAATTAAAAAAATAATCTTTTATAAATGCACTTTTAATAAGAAAATACAAAATCTTAGTAACCAGCTTGACAGAATAAATCATTGTACAAAACAGCAGTGGTGATAAAAAAGAAATTACTTAGAAAAGAAAGATACAGGGGAAAATCTGTACAAAATGAAAAACATAATGGAAAAATCTTGTTACGGAAAGAGCAAGGGTAACGTAGTTTGAAAATAGTAACGCTTACAAGATTTATAGATTTTGTTGCAATAACTTTGTACTAATTATAAACAAAAATCTGTTTTAGTTGTTTTACACATGCAATTCGTGTTGTGCGATTTAAATCCGATTTACCTAACATAAAATTAAAATTGAAAAAGTTTTATCCGCTTCTTAACTATGAAAATAGCGTAGAAAACAAATAAGATAAACTTGTAAAACTTTTTCTTAAATAGAAACTTGAAACAAAAATAATCTTTAAGTCTTTCGACAGGAAAGCATACAAAACGTTATTGAAGATTGTTTAATACAATTTTTAAATTAAAAAATTATATATTTTTTAATTTAATTGCAACACAAACGCTTTGTAAGAAAAATTATTTAAAAAAAGGTTTAATAATTGGTTGAGCAATTTCATATTTTTCTGAAACGTGATCGGTAATAATTTTTAGTATTAACGTTTTAATGTAGACCATTAGATTAAGGAATATTTACGCACATACAATGTACCTTTACATATTAATACAAAGGATTATATTACACCCCAAACTCAGTTAATTGCACCCATTAAACACAAAACCAGTAAATGAGGAACATTTTTAATCATTCTCTTATTAAGTAAAAGTTTTTACTTTTAAATGAATACATTCTGATTTAATTTGGATTTATAGAATATCTTTATACATACTTAGTAAAATTACTATTGCAATTTAATTTTTTAATTTAAGAAATTCTATAAGGTAACTTGGGGAGGATGCTAAAAGTTTTTTTAAAAATTCGTTCATAAGAAGCGGATAGGAATTTTATTCAAATAATACAGGCTTAACATAGTTAAAGGTATACTAAATAAGATAGTAGCTTACATCTGCTCTAAAGTCTTCATTGAAAATGAAAAAAACAAATAAAAAAAGGTATTTGTCATCTTGCCCCACCTAGGTGGGGATGAAATGCCCAGTCATCTCTCAGTAACAAGGGTAGGATGCCAATGTGAAGAATAACGCTTGTGCATGCAGTTCAACAAGCGCTCAGCATCTTAGACCAGTGCGAGTGCCAGCTTACCCCCACACGGGCTTTGGTGTAAGATGCCAAATGCAAGAAAATCTACTTCTTGGCACATTTTATTAGCACAGTTATTTGCATACGTTGTGCAGGTTTCGTGTAACCACTTTTGCAAACAGTGCAACGTATCCGGTCACTTTTGGCCTTTTTAGCATGATAGTAACCATTGCATACAACACAATAGTCGCTATCACTTTCTATATTGTCAGAACTACGATCTGATACCAAATCTCCAACAATGTTGCTGTCGTTTTCATCACTGAAATCAATTCTTTTTCTTCTTACGCCTCTTTCATTTGTTTTCGTGACTTTTCTGTATCCTTTGTTTTGCGTTTCAGATTCTGCTTTACAAGTTTCTCTTGTTTTTTCTTTAAGTTTTTGGCGCTTTTTTTTTTCTCGCGTTTCAAGGGAAGTCATTATTTCGGCATGTTGTTTTCTAGCATTCGGTTTTGAGGGGCCAGCTATTACAGAGATTGGTGCAATGTCTTGAAATGATGTTGAAGGACGATTCGCTATCAACTCAAACTCGTCCGTTTCTAGCGTGTGATTTTCCTCAAGCGTGACATTCTTCTCTATTTCTTTAGGTCCCATTACTGCTTCAGGTCCCTGCTCCTGTGCTGGAATTACTGCTTGATTTTGCAACTCCGACACCAAAAATGCGTAGTCTGGAACTCTGTTTGGATAGTATGGAAATATGCCAGAGGCGTCAAATCCCGATACTCCATTTTGATTCGTAGCTGCTTTACCCCATGCTTCATTAAGTAATTCTCCAAACTGAAGGCTTAAAAAATAATCTGTCTAAAGGCTGTAACCTGTGTGGTATGACTTGGAAGGCATAATAAAATGATCTCATTTTCTGCGAGAAAATCTAGTACGTTAACATCACTGCAATGTGAGGAATGACCGTCCATATTAAGAGAACAGGCCCGTGGTCCTTCTTAGGTAGAAAATGTTCTCTTATCCACTGTAGAAATTTGTGTGTTTTTACATAAGCGGAGTCTTGTGACATCCAAACTGCACTTCCAGGTGCATTGTCTTCATACTCTCGTTTTTTATTTTTTTCTTAAAAAATTACAAACGGTGGGAAAAAATTTCCTTCGGCACTGCAACAAGCTATTAGACTGATTGTTTTGCCCTTTTCGTTACTTGTTAGAATGTGTACGTCTTTAGCTTTCCTTCGGTTGCGATTACTTTGCCAGGCTTATTGTTGATCCGCAAACCTGTTTCGTCCATGTAGAATATTTTCGTGGTTCATTTAGAAATTTATATTTAGTGAGGACATTAAGGAGCATTTTAAAAAAGTGGTTACTATCTCTACAAAGTAGCTCAAAATAATTTTACCTTGGAAATTATGTATATTTTGGCTATAATTTATTTTTTATTATTTGCAGATTAATCGCACATTTACGTTGAACACTCCGACCAGTACTACTACACTGTACGGCAATTAGCATACTATTGCCATCTGGCAAGTATTTTAAAAGTTACACTAGTTTGTCATCTTCCCCCAGGTTAACTTACTGCTTTTCAATTGTAGTTTCATAGATTTTCTAAAATAATTTTGTTTATCGTAGTGTACTAAAACGTTGCATTTCTACCTAATTCATTGTAATCTATATTGCATTATATTTTCGTGTGAACATTAATTCTAACAGTCTGATCAAATGCAATCAATTTGCAAAAAAATGTTAAAAATATTTGATAATATCAAAGTATAAAAATCAATTTTGCAAAATACATATTCTAAATAAACATAATAATTATTATGGAGTATGTGGATATTTAAAGCTATGTTTGTAAGTAAGATATTTCAAGCTATTGTTAACTCCCATTTGCCTAATTTAAATTCTACAAAATCGTAAACTTTGCTGGATAGTTTAGTGTCAATATTTAGAGACTATTAATCTATTATCCTAAACATACTTAGAGAAGTGTTGCCCGTTAAAAATCTTTAATATTAATTACCGAATCTTTGTAAACCTGACGTTTTCTACTACAACAATTTTACATTTGTCCAATACCAAAGCTGTACATGTTGGGAAAGTTTTATAATAACTCAATATTATCCTACTACTAAGGTGGTACATAAAAGAGTATACAAAAATAAGTTAATATTAATTAAAAATAAACTTTAAAACAAGGTTTTATTTTATTTATGTGTACTTTTATGACAAAAAGTACTGAAATTTAAACATATTGGGTATATTCTTTCGTAAATATTGCATGTTTTGTATAGACAAGTATACAGAAGTTTTTGAACCATTAATACTAATTTGTATCGAGAAATGAAATCTTTCTAATTACATGAAATGCTTTTGTAAATTGTATATCAACTTTTTCTCTTCTACATAAAAAAAATAATAATAATTAATTTAAATTTATTCTCCTGATTATTTTTACGTTAATTTTAGTGATCCCGATGTTAATTCTTGGATCTTTTTATAGGAACAATTAGCAGTTGATTGACTAAAACACCGGGAAATTTTTAGGTACCGACGTTTCGGTCAGATAAAGATCAGAGGAGTCAACCAACAAAAAAATTGCAACACCTTATTAGTCGTATATGATGTGCTGACCTTTGGGTAATAAGTCGACAGTCGTGGATATGGTACTATAGTGAACTTACACTCGAGTTCTCTCACCCCTGAAAAGTCTCAAATGGACGAAACAAGTGTTCAACCAGTTTGAATTAAAGTGACTCATTAGTATTATTTTTGGAAAAAGAAAAAAATATGCTCTTTTTTAATGCTTTATTCGACCTAAGCTGCTGTTTCAAAAAATTTAAGATAACGGCCGAACGCTACGTGCTGTCGTCAAACATTAAACATTTGCTCTAAAATATGCAGAATAGAGTCTCATTCATCGTCCTAACATTTCATAACTTTTCCTGTATCCGTTTCAAAGATAATCCTTTGGTGCGAGACTTTTCAGCAACAGGCTGCTGTCTTTGTTAGTTTTCCCCAAATGACATGTAACGTAAATCTTATTTTCATGGCGTTAAAGTAGGAATTCTTATGTGATTGGGGTTGCAATGTACTTTCTCGATCTTTCAAAAACATAACGGAATATGAAGATAACGCTATGTCATGCCAACATTCAAAGGAATGGAACACTAAACTGCAGCGTTTATTTAACAAACTGAAAAATACCAAAAAAAACTGCACCAAAAAACTTTACTCGGACACGTGTTTTAATAACTAAGCTATTATCATCAGCGATGTTCATTTTTCAGTTTGTTATTGCCAACATTGTTCTATTGAAAGTGGTAAAAGCGGTTGTTTTCCCTCGGACGCTCGTTGTAAGTTTTTCTTTGTTTTATCAAATTTTAATTTAGGATTAATAGAATTCTCTCTCCTCACAATTTAGTATCAAGAATCAGAAACTCATTACATAAAAAGGCCCGAGTTGTGATTGCAAAAATCACAGTTTAGACCGTAAGCAGTTTTTTGTGTCGCACATGTGTTTGTCATTACTATTTTGTTTTTAATTTCACAATTTTCAATGTTTGTTTTACGTTGCAATTATCTTGTATTCTACGTATGTAGGAAAACCTACTCCTTAGTAAATGTCCAGAAGCTTATATTAGAAGGTACAATAAATGGGAATTTGTTCCTGTCGTTATCATGAGGATGGAATTTTAATCGTGTCCTCTATTGAATTGGCCGTAACACACCGAGACCAAGACCTAACATCTGTCACCAGTTAAACACGCAACGAATGTTTTTTTTCCTCAGAGGAACGTACTACGTATTCCAAGAAGTACAAAAAAGGTAAGTGATCTATTTATTGTTTATTATCCATATATTAATCTCACGCAAGAGAGCATGAAATTTATGTAATCACGTCTACGTAAAATGTCGCGTAATATCTCTTATTTTTTGGCACTTATTTACCTTCTCTAATAATTAAATCCAATCTAAAAATATTTATTGACATACCTGCTAATTTACTTTAGAGTTATTTTTTTAATTCTTTAACTGTTAAACGTGGAAAACGGTTTACATGCCGATCGCTTCCAAATAGACGAGCATGACCTGCGCGTCCAAAACCATCCTTCTTCGTACATAACCTAGTAGTATGCATTTCTTCTAAAAATACAATAATTACATAAGATAGATTATAACACACGAAGAAATATTGTTTTTGGCTTGTGCAGGTAAGTAGTAAATTCGGAAGTGATCTTCTTGTAAACAATCCACCAAATTTGTTTAGTGACGTAGCTTGTCATTAAATACAAACTCATACGTTTTGGAGTGAGTTTTAGTATATTACATACCGAGGCAGAAAGTTTTATATTCCCGTCGAGAGAATTATAGTTTACCGAGAGGCGCAGCCTCGAGGTAAACTATTTCTCGAGACTCGAGAATAGAACTTTGCCGAGGTTTGTATACTATTTTATTCACAATCATTAATTTTTTCAAAAATCTTAAAAAAATTAATTACTGTTACTTATCATAATGCCATGACTTGACATCAATTTTTAAAAAAGCAGGCGATGGAAACAGCCATATTGTAATGCAATCAAATTTTATTTGTCGCGTTATTTTAATAATGTCTGAATCAAGCGAATTTATACATTGTACTCCTCCAGAATTACGCGAAGCGGCCGAAAGCGTGGAAAAAGCTTGCTTCCAGAAAAAGTAAGGAGAGATATGAATTAGTTTATCGTATGTTTAAAGATTGGTGCAAGAATAAAACAGTACATAACGTTTCGGAAAATGTCGTGCTAGCGTACTTTGGGGAGTTAGCTAAAGTTAAAAACCTTCTACTTTATGGGCGACTTACTCTATGTTGCGAAAAACATTAAATATAAACGAAAATATTGATCTGTCGCGATTTTCAAAACTACAGGCGTATTTAAAAAAACAAAACGTTGGATACTTAGCTAAAAAATCGAGCGTCTTCACAGCTACTGATATTAATACATTTTAAATGACGCACCAAAAGAATTTCTTCCACAAAAAGTAACTTTCATTTATTGAATGCAACTACATGCTAATATATAAATTTTAGGTTGCTCTAATAATTGGTGTATCTGGTGCTTGTCGCAGTGATGAGCTTTACAAAATGAAGGTTACAGACATCAGTTTCCTAGAAGATAAAGTTTGTATTACGATTCCGAATACTAAAACCTATCAACCTCGTTCATTTGTTCTTACCAATCCTCAATGGATTGCAATGTTAGTCGAATACATTGGTCTTCGAGAAAATGTTATAAATGAGAAGTTGTTTATGCAGCTGCGATTTGGCAAAATTACAAAACAACCATTTGGGCATAATTCTATTGGATCATTTCCTAAAAAAATTGCAGCTCACCTAAAATTAAATAATATAGAAGCATATACGGGGCATTGTTTTCGTAGAACGGCTGCTACACTACTTGCCGATAATGGTGGAGACGTGATACAATTAAAGAGGCTGGGAGGGTGGAAGTCTAGTGCGGTGGCTGAAAGCTATGTTGACAAATCGTTAGATGGACAAATTCAAGTAGCACAAATGTTATCTACGCAACGTACCTCAACTTGCACCAATCCCCATTATCACAGCAGGAGACATATACAACAAATCTTTTCTCACTGTCACAACCGGGGCCTTCTACTTCATCCAGTGTTGATTCACAGTCGGCACACTTTAATATAACAAAGGAGGAAATGAAAGGATGTTTAAATGTGAACATAAACACTTACGGTAATTCTAATGTAACTATTAATTTTTCAAAATAAGATAATTTGTGTTTTATTATACCGCTTATCTTGCTCTATTTCCATTTGCGTTGTAATCGAGACTATGACTACCTCAACAATAAGATAGCCCTATAATCGAGGTTAGGTATACACTCCCCTGGGTGTAAACAAACCTTGCAATTTTATGGAAGTAAGTAATTAAAAGATTTATGTGCTTATTTATTTAAGCAAATGGTTCCATAATATCATTAGTAATTACGTCTTAATTTAAATTGCTGTGGTGTCAAAACAATGTGTATATTAGTTGTTTGTCGTGGTAAATCATGAGTTACTCTGTTGAAACTACGGATAGCAGTAGTTGAATGACCTTCTTGAACAGATCTATAATTAGTAGTAACTAATGCAAATTCACACATAAACCTTCAAACATCTCATCTCCACTAAGCTTATGTTATGGTCACTTTCATGATCGTATAACCGTCTCTTCATGCTTTTCCTTTTTCGTTCGTACCAATCTAAACTTGAAACAGAATATTGTTTGTCATATCACAAATACAGAGTTAGGATCCAACTATTATTTAACTTATCTGTAAGTTCATCGGATGTTCCTATGATCGTATAAACCAAATACTATATTTTCCATTCGGTGATCCTAATAATTAACTGATATAAAATGTTTAAAACATACAAAAGCATTCTTCTGCTTGCATTCATGAAAATTTTTTCCTTTAATGGCGTTTAGCTATTTCTCTCTCCGATCTGTGATGATGCAGTCAAATGGGGTTGATAATCGCTGATGTTTATAGTAAAATCACTGGAATGCGAAAAACCGTACTTATACTTTTTTCCTTAAAACTTTATACACAACTGAGTACTTCCACAATTAACAATATAACAAAACCAAGATATTTTAAATCGATTTCTAAAGCCATACGACGAACTTAAGGCGTATTTTATGGTTATGTTTTTAATTGTGTTTACATTTTTAGTATACTTCACAAGCGCTCGAGTGGCGTTTTAAAGAATTAGTAACCGGTCAGTAATAATTATTCCTGGCTAGCTGGTAAAAATTTTGAACACCAATTGTGTAATCGCCTATTTCCCAACTTTTCACATGCAGTGAAATTGGCATATTACAATATGATTGTGAATAAAATTATTTAACGATGTGCGGAGACTATTAAATGACATCTAATGATTTTTAATTAAACATTTCTCAAAATAATGCCGCACTCAAAAATGTGCCGCTATACGCCTAGGCGTATTTGCGTATTGGGAAATCCGTAATAGAACTTTTGTATAATGTTTTACCAATTAAAATAATATTTTTACAATTACATATTTTTAAAATTAATTTAAAAATTACTTTAATATAAAATAGTTTTTACACTCTACATGAATTCTTGCACTTGTGTCTTCACAGTAATTTGTTATGTGATGCTATCGGTTAAAAACAGTGACAATATATATCAGGCAACTGTCTCGGTAGATGAAGTTCTGCACCAAAAACTTCTAAATTTAAAACATATCTTAGTTGGCTTAAATGGGTGTACTATCTTTGACGCTATGGAGCTTTGAAGGACCGGTTTGTCCATTGTGTGCTAAGTACCCCAAATTGTGTGCATCAATTGTAATTAGTTTTAGTTAAAAAAATTATGACTTTGACACTAATCATGCCGCGTGGGACAGAGGCTTGTGTTTTTATTATAAACATTTATTAGAAAATGTGAAGGTTATCATTTTTGGAGCTTCCAAATCAATTATCCACGGACCAAAAAATGAAATAACTTTTTCCGTTTTCAATTTTAAGTCAAAACACTGCAACAGAGCAATTATCTTACAACGTCTTTTATTAGAACACTCTTAGATTGAGTATTAAATAGAATTAATTTTTTAACACCTCCTACCTCGCTTACCATTTTATAGTCATAAATTAAGCCTGGCTCAATGATTCAGGGACAGTAATACAATCTGATCGATAGTTTTCTTTGGTGAATCGTAAACAAGGGGGTGATATTAACGCTTAGTAGAAAAGTTAAATACAAAATTGTGGATGTTAATGATATTGCTAAAAGCGTATCTTTAGTTGACTTATTCTTATTTAGGCGAATAAAGGTGAATGAGATAGCTCAAGTTGTGAGAATATCGTAAGAAAGGGTGCAAAACATTTTACACGAAGAATTAGGGATGCGAAAACAATTTTCGAAGTAATCTTTATACCGATTCAACTGGGATTTGTCAGATTTTATACGGCGATTTGTCAGCATGAATGAGACATGGGTCCACAATTACACGCCCGGAACAAAACAGCAGTCCAACTAGTTGGTGAAAACCGGTGTTTCGCCGCCAAAAAAATCGAAGTCGATCACTTTCGAAAGGTTATGGTCAGCGCTTTGGGATGCGAAAGGATGTTATAACTGATTATATCGGAAAAAACAAAACAATTACAGACAAATATTACTCTAATCTGTTTGATCAGCTGGTGGTCAAAATTTACGGGAAAAGTACTGGCTTGAAGAAAAAAAAGCACCTTTCACAAGGACAACGTACTTGCAAACAAGTGTGTTCTGTTACCAAACTTAAAGAAATTCGTTTCTGAAAAACGCTTCGCATCCAATGAAGAAGTTGAAAAAGCCGTAAATTAATATTTTCACACCTCCCTGACTCTCGCTTCCGGGAGGAAATACTGATGTTAGAGAGGCGCTAGATCCAAGAGCGTTGAACTCTAAAGAAGATTATGCAAAAAAAAATAAAATAATTTTTTAACTAAAAGTCGCAGTTTTTCATTGTCAGGCCAAGAACTTTTTACTTTACCATTGTAGAACATCGTTATGTCTCCTATAGTGATTTTTAAATCGGTTTTAATGTCGGTTTAATGTCGAAACAGGAATTTCTAATGGTTCAAACCCTGGACCGTTACTATTTGTTCTATTTATCAATGACCTTTTAGATTTTTTTACATGTAATGTGTTACCCTATGCAGATAAATCTCCCGGACAATATTTTCATTACTGTTACAAAATATAAATCTCGTGGAAGATTTCATTTGAATCTAAATATAAGAAAATTTTTTTACGTTACGCACTTCTAAAGTTTATTACTATTGCTATTTTTATATAGTATTAACAATTGCATTCTTAATAAAAAGTCAACCGTCGATGATCTCAGTATAACGTTTAATTCACAATTCTACTTCAAAGGACATCTAACTAATTTAACCTCTACTACATACAAATCTTTAAAATTTGTCATAAGAATAAGTCGCAAATATAAATATTTCCAGATACCATCGTAATAAAGCTTATACATGAATGCCCCTCAATCAATTTATAGTCATAATTCAACGCAAATGTCTTAAATTTCTTTTTAAAATAGATGGTATGTTTATCTATTTAAGAGAGTATATCAAGTTAATGATTGATAATTGGACTTCTTAAAGGAGAAACACCATGAACCATTCAATTGTTTATTTTAGCAACGTTTCGTGTGCTAGGGTGCACAATTCATCAGGCCTCTATTTATTATAATACAATCATAAAAATAACACAGATTATAATAAAATATAGAGTTTCAGATTGACTTTTACTACAAATTGACACTTACTCTAAACAGAAGATGGTCCATCACATAAAAGATAAGGACACCACAACAATGAGTTGAAGACGTCACAAAATAAATTAACTTCTAAGATAAAAACAACAATAACTTAACACGGCAGAATAAAGATGAAGGACTAGTAACAAATCTAATTAAGATTGTAAATGAATTTTTATCATTCTTTAATAATGCTCCGATAAAATATCTATGAAATTGATCACTCCTATCCAGATATCCACCTATAAGAAATACTAATGCTTCTAGTATGTTTATGTGTGATTTTTCACCTATTGAAATTAGTTATATAATACTAAAGAATAAAAAGCAGTTGTGGACCTGATAACATACCCTCATTGTATTATCAAAAAATTTAGACTTTCCTTATTCTCTTTTCTCACATATTTAATAATACTGTCTTTTAACCAAGGAATTTTTCCAAATGAGCTAAAACCATCTATCGTTAAACTGGAGTACAAAAAATGCCATAGAAGTAATATGAATAACTATAGTCCTATTTGAATCTCCAATATCCTGTCAAAAGTTTTTTGAGTATGCTATGCTAAAAGACTTCGAGCTTTTCTAAATAATAACAATATATTAATAAATAGTCAACATGGTTTTACCTCCAGGTGGCAAATCCAACTACGACAGCTCTATACTATCTTTGTAAACAAATTGCTTATACAGGGTGTTTTATAGTTAAACTTTGGTGGTTACAAATAGCCTTAGTTCATTGGTCGAACATAATTATTAACAGAGATACAACGTGTTTTATTCATTTAGTCCAATGATTTTGAAGGCCATAACTTTAGAACCACCCTATATATTTCTTTTATTTTTGGTAAGGATATATTGCATTGATAACACAATAAGATAGTGTAATAAAGATAATTATAATCCAGGTCTGGTTTAAGAAAAATTTGCAAAATTCGATATTCTCCAAAATAACACCCTGAATATCAGAATTTTAAAATTCAATAGATTATTCGAAGAGAACAGAAAAAATAGAGGGGCACCAACATATTTTTCGAAGTGCACATCCCGTTTTACTGCTTAACTTTTAATGTCAACGTTCTTTAAATGTATCATTGACATTTTCGTACGTAATAACTTTAGAGCCACCCTATAGATTTCTTTCATTTTTGGTAGGTGTAAGTTACATAAGCATCAAAATCTTATCATGTAACAAAAACAGTTATAATTCAGGTTCGGGTTAAGAAAAAAAAATTAAAACTGGTGATCCCCAAAACAACACCCTGTATATCAAGATTTTTATAAATCGATAGTTTATTCCAAAGAACAGAAAAATTGAGTTACACGGAAATGTTTTTCGAAGTGCACACTTACTAAAATATTTAAGTCAAAATCATCAACAATTATCAAGTAGGTCTAATATTCTAAACGAACAGAAAAATTATCAAATAGGCGTAGACTGTTGAAGTACGGAAAACTTTGACAGTTTGTTTTGTTATTGGTAGTTAATCGTTTGTTGTTAGTAAATTTCCCACGAAATAATTTAGATCATTTTGAATATAAATTAATTATACCTTATAAATTTACAAATGTAGAATATGCAGACATACTATTTGTGTATGGCTTTTGTAACGGAAATGGTAGAGAAGCAGTAAGGGAATATGAAAGACGCTTTCTTAATCGCCGCACTCCTCATTATCAGACATTTGCGAGAGTATTTGATTACAGTCGGCATCATGGCAGATTTCCTACAGCAACAACCAATGATTATGGTGAAAGACAACACTTGAATGTTGAAGATGATATACTAGGTAAAGTAAAGATGGTAATTTACAATTATATGTGATACTAAATTCTTCTCCAGTGCCATAATTTCTTTTGTTCTAGATATGGTTGACAACAACCCAACAATCAGTACAAGAAGGATTGGCCACGCATTAAATGTACCCCATACTACCGCTTAGAAGAGATTAAAAAAATTTAGCTTCTACCCTTATCATCTTCAACAGGTTCAAAGACTAGAACCACGTGATTTGGAACCGCGATTAGACTTTAGTCGGTGGATACTTAGAAGGAGAAGAATAGTTAGGAGGTGCCTAATTACTGATGAGGCCACATTTACAAGGGATGGGGTTTACAATCTACAAAATTCTCATCTTTGGGATTATAAAAATCCTTTTGCTACAAGACAAACACATTCGCAGTATAGGTTTTCGGTTAACGTTTGGTGTGGAGTTTTAGATAATCACCTTATTAGACCATATGTCCTACCCGTACATTAACAAGGGACGACTATTTTGTTTTTTTGCAGAATATGTTACCAGTGCTATTAGAAAATGAGAAAATTGGAAGAATTTATTTCCAGCACGATGGTGCATCGCTCACTTTAGGGTAATTGTGAGAAATTTTCTAGACGAGAATTTTACAATCAAGTGGATAGGGAGGGGCGGGCCCAATAATTGGCTTTGCCGGTCGCCGGATTTTAACTCAGTGGACTATCATATTTGGGGATATCTGAAAGCCAAAGTATACTATACTGAGATAAACAGCTTAGAAGATCTTATTCAAAGAATTGATGATGCTTGCTGAGGAAATCAGGACAAAATCCATTAATGATAAGATGTGCAATACAAAACATCTTAAAAGAGCTCGTAAATGCATAGAACAAAATGGTGGACATTTCGAACAATTATTATAAATAATTTGACATTTACAGATAAGGAGTAATCTATTGGATTTTAAAAATTCCTGATATTCAGGGTGTTGTTTTGGAGAATATCGAATTTTGCAAATTTTCTTAAACTAGACCTGGATTATAATTATTTTTATTGCACTATTTTATTGTGTTATCAATGCAATATATCCTTGCCAAAAATGAAAGAAATATATAGGGTAGTTCTAAAGTTATGGCTTTCAAAAGCATTGGACTAAATGAATAAAATACCCTGTATCTCTGTTAATAATTATGTTACACCAATGAACCAAGGCTATTTGGAACCGACAAAGTGTTCTCTACTAGCAGTTAACCTATGGTGGTTTAACTATGAAACACCCTGTATAATGATAATAAACATTACGTACATTTTGTAACCTCAGTTGCCCTTTTTGGTTGTGTACCGCCCAAAAAACGTTAAGAAAAAATTTTACTTATAAGGAATTCGTGGAAACATTAATAATTGGTTTGCTTTATTTTTTTCTAACAGAACTCAGTACGTAAAAGTTGAATTTAATTTATTAGAAAGCAAAACTACCTTTTTTAAATCTTTTGTATGTCTTGTTTCTATGGGAGTACCTCAAGAATCTATATTGGGCCCGATATTATTTACCAATGTTGTGCGATCGGTGAGTAATATCTCCAAAATTGTTACTATTTTTAATTTTAATTATAGAATCCTTCTTATAGGAGAACTCAAGGATAGAAATGAAACAACTTTTTTCACAGTTTTCTAATTTTTTCGACGTTTCGGAAACGATTAATTTATTAATAAATACTGTTTCCTTCATCAGGCGCTATGGACGAGACAAAATACATTAAATTTTTATCTAACCGGCATGTACTTTAGAATGGTAAACAATAATTAAAAATATGTTTAAAAATATTATATTTAGGAACAACAACAAAATTATACTTAATTCCAACCCCTAAGTGGAACAAGTTTTGTTGTACTTAGTTACTAAATCCACGTTATTAGTCATACTTGAAGCTATGTAATTAAATAAAATAAATAGGAATAGACTAATTAACACCAACGTAGATAGTATGTTAAAATTTTTTAAAATACATATGTTTCGCAAAACGGCACAGTCATAATTGCTTGATTTTCGCAATGTCGGGTAAGATAAGAGTACAGAAAAATAGTAATGCGTTGCGTTAAAGATAGTTGACGCCATTACAAAACGAAAAACTTCTGAAAATGTTTATCACATACTTATTACATATTACAAACACAACGATTATAGTTAAAACGTAATAATTATGACTTTGAGAATTTCGATGGATTATGACTTAATTTTACTAATAATGTTGTTATAACTGGTGTTTAAATTTTGAGTATCTGTTTTAAAGTTAATATTGTTTTTATTGATTTGATGTAAATCATTTTCGGAAACTATTCTCTTATTGTAATTGTTTTCAATGTCCAAAATAGTAGGCTTCTCAAAATCAAAATCGTGGCCAGTTTGATTATGATGCTTTGTGATTTTTAATTCTATTTATAGCTTCTGTTTTGTCTATCCAATGTAACACACATTGCATCACTTACAATTAATCTTATAAATAAGTTTTGATTTATCTATAAGGTGTGTTATATCTTTCAATTTAGAGTAACAAGTATTGTAGATCGTGTTGTTATTATACAGAATAATTTTAATTTATCAAGTTTTAGAATTTTTATTAATTTATTACTAGGCAAAATTGGAAAATTGTAAAAATTTTCATTTCCATCTTTGGGTTCTCTTATAAGAAGAATTCTTTAATTAAAATTAAAAATTATTTACCAATTATGAATGGTATTGTAAATTATAACCTCTGTTCCTAGTTTAAGTCATACAGAGAAAAAAAAGCTTCGACATAATTTACGTAAGAAATCCATGTTTATGATAGTGAAATCCAAAATTATTTTTATCAAAAAACTGTAGCCTTGAGAGTGTGACCGTGACATAGGAATTTTACATGGGAATTGAAGGTAGAGAGAACTCTTAACAAATAAGTAAAATAAACCGCTATTACTAATACTATAACTGAAACTGCCAATAATGTTTGGGTTTTTTGTATTTTTAACCTAAACGAAATTAACTCTCCCAATCAATACAAAATTCACATTTATAGCATTTTTATGATAAATAAATGCAAAGCTACTTTACTGCGGGGCATTCTTAAATAAAACTAATCCCAAAACTTTCAAAATGCTTTTTAAAGGAAACCTTTAAATCATTGGGAAGATTAAAAGTTTTTCTTGTTTTAAAACGTTTGAGAAACTGAAAAAATAAAACAGAATAAAGTTTATTATTCTATAAACTTTTTGGGAGATAACTGCCATCTGCATGTTCGGGTCTTTACTACATATTTGTTCTTTTTTTATATTAAAAATCCTCACGTTTAATCATTGCGTTTAAGAATTTGTTGTAAATATAGTATGTACCAGAACATCTAAATGATTTATATTACATTTACTACATTTTCAATTAAGGAATATTAAAATAATGGTAAATATTATATAAACTTATAATTACTTTGGTTTAAATTTACATAGAAGTGCTTTTGAATGAAGTGGTACATCTGCTTATAAATGTAAAGTAATTTATAGATCCTTTATGAAATTGGAGATTATACACAAAAAGCACATCTGAATTTCTACGTAATACCTAAATCCCTTTATTTTAACTTGGGATGGAGAAATAATCTAATCTTCTTTTGATAGTTATTGTGAAATTTATCAATACATTTTTTTATTTAAATATATTTGAAACATACCTATTATTTATAGAATAGAAATGTGTACTATAAAGTAGAGTAAAAACTTCACAGTGAATCGTTAGTAAAAACTTTATAATTAAAATTTTCAAAAACCAAGATATTTTCTACAAACAATGATTTCATAGCAAACAAACGTGATCTGCATTTCGTATGCATAATAGTCTTAATCAAAGAGGATAAAGGGTTTTAATTAAATATTTAAATTGATTCAAATTCAAAGAGATGTTATGAGTTTGGTACAATGTTTCCTTATTAAATTTTAATCCTCTTTGTTTACTTATTCTAAAACGGAAAAGAAACTTTTGTAATTAGAATTAAAATAAAGAAATTCGGAGTGTCCTTTTCAAATAAGTAAGCAAAACCGGTTACATTTCTGTTACGACTTTGAATTTTAGCAAAGACTTGTATTTACCGTTACAGTTTAGTAAATTGTTTAATTACGTTTTTTGTTGTAACTTTTCTCATTTTTGAAATGTAAAGGTTTTTAACTTTTCTTGAATTACTTATTATTAGTTTCTTTGTACAAATTAACAGTTATATTAAAAGCTTCTTCTAAAACTTAGATTTAACACCCCTATTTGAATTTTGTTAATTAACAATTTTATTTAAAATCAAAAATCAGAACCGTTGAAATTATTTAAAAATTTAGTAATAATACGAGTTATTAAAGATAAATTTGATAATATCACTTGATTGTGTGATTTTTTGAATCTTGATTAAATTACATTTTTGTAAATTCATATTAAGCGCTATTGATCGGTATCCGCTTAACAACTGCTGAAATGTACAATTCAACTTTTATAAACGGTTTTAGGAAACTGACATTGAATTATTGTATTTTTATTAGTTGCAGAAATGAAGTTGTCGGATATTGGAAAAAGCTCAGCTTTGAAAACGAATTTTAACCAACAAAGACGGCAGGTGGTATATTTGTTTGCAATCGATTTCTGTTAAAGCTTTTGTAGTAATTTGACTTCAATAAAATTTGGTTGTTATAATATTTAACGCAGGAGAAATATCTATTATGGAAACATTTGAAAATAAAGAATAAACCAAATTTTAAGTACAATTTTGGGTTATTCATTTTATTAACAGCTTGTTTTACTTAATGTACACAAATAACTATTATAAATAGTAATTATTTAAAATGTAAAAATAAAAAGAATTCAGAATTCAAAAATACTAAAAATTTAATGATTGTAATTTTTTATTTTATTATTATTATTATCTTACAGTTGGATGGAAGCTAAACTATAAATGTGATGTCATACAATTGCTTTAGCATTACTTCAGTAAAAACTCAACTGTCAACTCAAGAAAATCAGAACTAATAAATAACTACCTACATATTTGTTGCGGATCATTCTAACCAACTTCAATCCATAGTTAAATAAAATAAGAAAAAGTAGTTTGTGTAAGTTTAGAAAACGCGCTGAATTTATGAATTACAAATAACATGTAATTGAAATTTATCGGAATCCAACCCTTTTATATAACTAAATTCCCAGTAAGTAAGATGTCTTGTGTTTTCACACACATTGAAATACATATGTAACAGGATGTCGCAACCGCTAATTGTGTTGTCTTACTTTTTTAAGTTTACAAAGTTTTTAGAGTTAAGGAAATTTCAAATTTATAGTTAAATGAAACACACTCTTCATTTTTAAAAACAAATTAAAATAATAATATACTTCAAATCTTGGTAATACACAAATTGTTACGTGCACAAAGTCGTTATTAGACACAACGCAACATAATCAGGGGGGATGGGCGTAGCTCAGAAGGGGAAGCCGTGGTCTATAGGAAATCTGCTTTCGTGATTTTAATTTGAAACGTGTCAAAAGGTCTTTGGGTTGTCATACATTAAGAAATTTGTCGGTAGTCAGTGGGCGCCAAACGGAGATGACGTGGTGAAGAACTCCTGGCCTCCGTTTACCGAGGGTGTCCTCAAATGGGGACTTACCTTGAGGGAAGTACAATTTAAAATCTCAAAATGCTCTCAAAACTCGAACAAAATATACATAAATATTAATTAAAAAGTTTTTTGACCATTTAAAATTAACATAATTTATTAATTGCAACTAAAATCATAGCATTTGCAAACACTAATAATAAAAAAAATTAATTTTGTTCTAAATTTAAACAATATTTGTCCACAAAATTTATAGTGATATCATACTAATCACGTGACTTGTAATTAACAAAATTTAACTAACGTAGAACACACAAAAAGAAAACATTGTTTATGTTTTTACATCCGTTACGTTAACTTTATTAGGTCAATAAACACAAAGTTGAATTTATTGTGCTTAAATAATTTTTTGTTGCAAGCGCGGGCAAAGCAATTCAATTTAATTACGCAAAAAGTTTAATAACTTGTAAAATATAAATACTTTATATAGAGCGAAGCTGCTAGAAAACAAAGGGACCTGAAGGTCTCCCCACCACTGCAGTCGAAGAAGAAAATGCGATCGTATCCTGAATAAATCCAAAGCTCATAAACGAAACCTTAAGGTCACTTGTTGTCAATAATAAAAGAAATTCTTTTATATATGGTTTTGTCGTTACGAAGAAGCGTAAAACAAATTGTATGCTAAAATAGCGGATACATTTGTTAATAAATCACTTAAATCAAATTTTTGATTAAACAAACAAACAAAACTCAGCTATTTCGAAATTACGTAGTATTCTGAATGAAGATTGACGAATAACCGCCGAAAAACCAACCCAGGTAAAAAACCCACATAATACACTTCAACAGAGTATTGCACATCTTTTGGTTGGGGAGCTAAACGACAACTGACTCGATACGGTAACGGACGTTTCTTTTATGCAATCTGCACAACACTATCCATACAATCGTGAATCGAAAGAAAAAAAATTATGAAAGTAATGCACGAATTTGTGCTAATATTTTTCTAGAAGGGCAAAATCTAGCGTTTTAAACAAAGTTGAAAACAAAAAAATCAATGGAATCCATCATGCCTTATAGTTATTTGAAACAAACTTAGAAAACTATATATACGCGTTATTGGTTGTTGGTTTTTACTATAAGTTTAATAAAAATAAATCTGTTTGGCTTTTAGTTTCTAGGATTATTTAAAAAAAAGGAGATTCTAACCTTCGATTGGGAACAAAGTGCCGATTATTATACATTTCTGGAAAGCTCTTAATGGGTTGAATGAAAAACAAATTGACATACAGGGTGTCCCATTTAAAAAATCCTAACTTTGGTAACTTTCTCAAAATAGGAACACCTAGAAAAAACTAAGCACTTCACAGGATTCTGCATAAAAAAATGTGTAAGATTCCGTTTTTACCTAGTCGATAACTTATCAGATACCTGAATTACAGAGGGTGTCTGAAAATGCACACTTTTTCAACTTCACTCTGTATTTCAAAAACAAAGAGAGCGATGATAAATCAGTCTGCGCCATCGTTTGTTTTACAAAAAAGTGACACAGGTTCGCGAAAACCCCAAAACTCGAACTGCAATAATAGCGGAGATACCCTGCAAAAGTGTCGAAAACAGGACACTCTGTACATGAGTACTTATTTACAAGAGAGTATGCCTAAAAGACAAATTAATTAAGGAGTACGTATGAAACTGGCTCAAAATTCTCCTACTTATAAGTGTGTAATTATTACCGTAGGAAAACCTTTGAAAAACTCACGGCAGACCAAACGACTCATGCGAAGATTAAATCTAAGTCTCCCAAATAGTAAATAGGCGTGGTAAGGGCTACATGAATTGATAACTGTCGTCAACGGAATTTCTTACTATTCTATAAGCCATTTCTTAAAGGGGGATGCTGCGGGCGCACAAAAACCGGAAAGGCGTTGTCGCCAAAAAATTATTTATTGACAGTACGTACCTTACAAAAATGAAATAAAAAGTTACAATAAAAGAGTTACTTCAGGCAGCAGTTTTGTACAGGCATTTTCGATTTCAAAGCTGTAATATAATTGTAAGACGTAAGCAAATATTCATTAGAGGTTACAAAGAATGAAAATTTTCATTGAAATCAACTCGAAAGGCATTTCTTTAGTTTATTTAATTGTTTAACATGTTATGATGAAAATCAAACAACCATTTAATTTTTTTCAAGTAAAAATAGTTGCATTGATGAAACTTTTTAAAAGTTTTGCAAACTATTTTGTTAGCTTTTTCAGGTCATTATCTATTTTTTTACTTATTGTTTTTTACATAAAAATTAAATCTATTTTAAATTTTCTCTTAGCCAAATATGTGAGCAAGACAGAGAGTTTCGAGTAATTCTGTAAATAAAATGGGTGGCGAAGGATATTTGTGACACAAAGTATTTTTGAAATTTTATTTCCTCTGCACTTATAATAAACATTCGATACATCGCAGATATATCGCCGCATAGTGCAATCCTTTTATAACGAAACAGAATATATTAAAGATTGTTCCCGTGAGTCTTTGTTGTTAATGTTGTAGATTTAATTAGTTTATGACGACCAAAACTGTGGCGCGGTACTCCTAACGTCAACAACCTCTTACTGCTCTCAACAAACGTCGATCAACATGCTTCTAACACTCATCGAATTTACGCCCTTGTCATCATTTCGTCTCTTGCAACTTTGAGGAAGTTTCTTTGCATTGTAACAACTGTAACTTATTTTACTTCTATTAATATTCTATATTTTTCCCAAAATTTATTATCGGTTGACTTCTTCGCCATTTTACCCACGTCTGCAAAGCTAGGTAGTTGTGTTGTAGTCAGACGATTTAATTGTTTAAGTATTAATTTTTATAACAAAATTATTAATACAATTTGAAACAGCTAAAATATTTTTCTAAGTGAAAGCTTTATAAGCATAATGATATTATCTTTCTTATTATCTAACGGTTAGTTTTTTAGCTTTTTTATATATTCATACATATCGGTGTAAAATTCTATTAGTTTTTTTGTGGATGTTGTTAATCGGATTACTTCAAACTGTGAATTAACCTCTTTGAGGGTATCACTGCTTAATTATTTTTATGTATTATGTTTAGTTTTTTACTGTATAGATGCTTTTTTACAAATAATTGTTGGCGCACAAAAATACTGAAACCATAAATCATTAAAAGGTGGCACAACTTAATCTTGTAAAAGTGCGTGGAGTTTCTCTGCTTTATATACCCGTTCTAGGTTGTATGGCCGTCTAAATATTAAATTTAGCCCTTTAATTTGAACTTTTGGATTCTAGGTTTAAAGTTGTAAAAAGTATGGCAGCTAAGACGTCATAAATTTGTTGTCGTGGTTGTGGGAAACAACAAAACAAAATTACGTTTCAATGAGTAAAAATGCACTAAAAAATCTTTATTCACTTTTCTCAAAATTGACGTTACAGATTCGTAATCACTTGGAGAATCTAAAGATTGATGTATTAAGTTATTTCCTTTTATTTGTATATTTGAAGATAGAAAGAGGGAATTGTATCTGACACTTACAAGTATGTTCCTGACTTTTATGCTGCGAAAAATTAGATCTAAGCAAATTTTATGTACTTTTGGGTATCATGTTGCTAACAAAGCGGCATGGGAAAAACAAGTTAAGAAAAAATTGGTAAACTGGTGCTGTACTATACATGAAAATATGTTACGGTTATTTGTAAACAAACTCAAAAATAAATGTATAGCAGTACTAGGAGGCCTACCGGCAGCTCCGCTTAGTCGGAACTGGTCGTGGACTGATTGAGAATCGTTCGAAATAAAGGCTTCTGCACTGCACAAATAATTTATAAGGCGCCTCCTAAGATTACGAATAAGAACATATAAGAACACATCGACACAACAATAGATAATATCATTTAGAATGAATAGCAAAATATAGTTATAAAATAATAATAATTCACAAGAACGATTTAAGACACGAATACAAATTTGAGGCACAAACGCCCCAAATAGGTTAGCGTATTTAACAGTCGTTACACCGATTAATCCCTGCAAGTGATTCACCGAATTTGCGTGGCAAATATTGTTCAAAATGTATTTGACACCAATTACGGCGAATACCGGACCTTGGTCAATTTTTTAAATAGATTAAAAGCGCACAAAATTGATTAGGTACTTTGAAAGATCTTTCTAGTTCACAAAATTGTCTACGCAGCGCCAAAAAGGTACGTTGATAAACTCACGGCCACGTTACGTATACATAGGACGCGACAAAATTTATGAATAACATGCATAAAAGAATTAACTTAGCTTGTATAACTAGGAAGTCTTTGGTGTTCGACAGTTTATCGGCAGATGTGACAGCTTCCGTATCCAAATCTAATATTTTATTATCCAATGAAGAAAAAGGACAACCAAAATGGACTCCGTTGATAACAGTTGCTAGGCTGCTCACAAAAAACCAGATAAACGGCTTATCTTGGGTGGTGTCCTTAACCCAAAGAAAGTTTGAAAGTAGAAGGAAATTCCAGCGTTGGGGTGATACCAGACCTACTTCGAGATTTTATAATTTTCGGATTATTATCCTTGCCAGCATAACCATAATTAAATATCCATTGATTAATTAAGCAAAAATAAGCCAAAGGGAAAACTCACAAAAAAAAAAAAAGGTGCACAGGAACAGTAGTCGAAGACTTATTCCTTAATTTAAATGGGATGGTTTTACCTGAATTGATATTACTAAGCACATGTCTAATTGTCCGATTTTTAGACAGATTTTTCATGTACACCTTTTCGCGACAGTCAGTACATAGGAAGTGAGGTATAAATTTTGCAAATGCAGACAAATCATCGGAACTGGCAATTCTCATATTCAAACTCATGAGTGTAAACACGGCTGTCTATACTGTAGGGAGAAATTGGTCTATAAATCAATTATTTGCAAAATAATACCGTCACAAATATTTTCTCAATTAATGCTAATAATTTGCTTCCAAGTCATGTAACGTGCTATACTATCCTTTTCAAACAATGCTGATCAGAAAGGATGCAATACTTTCCAGAAACTATAAAAAAAGTGTTTTGTAAAATGACAGTATTGTTTGTAAATACTTTTTTTCCCGTTCAAAACCTCACTATACGTAAAATTTTGGTAATTTTTAAAGGAGACCTTAGATTTAAACATATCACTTAGGAATCAAACATGGCAAAGCTATAGAAATGGAACTATTTCAAGACTTTGGTTTATCTGGTTCAGTGATGGCAAAGGTATACAACTGTATACATTCGTGAACAAAAAACGAATTCATGTGAAACTGAACTTGAAAATAGAAAAACAGACGCGACACTAACTATGCAGAAAAATGATAATTGTTTTAATAATGATACTATGTGAATTTGGGTGAGATAGATAGCTATGACATGATGTAAAACTCCACGAAATGTTCTAGGAAGACTATTAAGTGATATAAAAAGTTGTTTTTTAAATGGTAGACTTATCACTACTTAACGCACATGAGATGTAGTTAACCTAAAATAAAGAGATAAAAATATTTAGCAGATTTTCAGGTGAAATTTACCTTTCTCAAAGGTATGTTTTAAAATTTCGTTGAGAGAAAAATGTTGAGTAAAAATTGTTAAAGGTTAACAAATCAAAAGCATCTGTTCAAAGTGATCAAAAACTGTTGCGGAAATTTAATAAAACAGAGTGAACTTCTAAAGTTTGAAAAACCACTAAATTTATTAACATTATGAATAACATAAAATTTAATTTTACCAGAATCGTACATTTTTATATAAGCAAATACAAAAAAAGAAGACCCTTTTCTTTCAGTTATAGGGTGGCGACAAGCCATAACGCCGCTGTCTTATTTTTAAATTACTACAACTTTTTTAGCGATAAAATTAATTATACTTTCCTTCAAAAATAAAATTATAATATTGGGTTATATCAGTGAATACAGAATGAAATTGTGTACTAAAAAATGCTTGAAATTTTTTTTACTTTCTCAACGCTGTTGCCCGAATTTCAAACTAACATATTTACTGTTATGACATTGATTAAATCTTAGCATTGAATCTAGGTATGTTCAAAGAATATTTACTCATTCAATTAAAAAAAAAACTTCAGTAGATGCAGTTCAGAACTCAATTGAAACCCAAGCAATATATTTGTCACTTATAAACATATTAACTAATCGAATAAGTTCTCTAAATTGTTCTAACCGCATTTTCCGAATATATCTTTTTATTAACAATACAATAGTCAATGCAGTAATAGTACACGTACTTTAAATATTTAGAGCAATGAAAAGGAAAATAAAAAATTTTAACGTCACTTTTCCTTATGTGCAAAACATCTATTACAACCATAAGTTGAAGTAGTAAGTAATTTTGTATATTTTTAACTCTTTTAAAAATGTTTGTAGATGCGTGTTCGACATAAACTGATAACCAGCGGAAAAGATTCTATGAATTAATCTCATAAGTGGTAAAGTAGAAGTTAAGTAGTTGATAATTACACATTAAGCATTAAGAATGAGATTTCAAAAAATGCACTAAATTATTAAAATACTGTATAGATAACATGTTAACTTTTGACAACCACTTGCTTAAGCAAGTGGTATTTTTCCAATTGTTTATAAAATATGGAAACACTAATAAAATGCAAATACTATTTACTTTAATAACTAAACGATTTATTGACGATGAAATAGAGCAATGTTTTATTCTGTTAAAGTTATTTATATACCTAATTCTTCATTATAAAAAGCTTGTATTAACAAAAATGAAATTTAAGTATTAGCGTATTTTTTAAATGAAACAACGCGAAGGCTATTTTAAAGAAATGATTCAATTTTATATTCTGAATACACATAAAATACAAAGTAATCCGTATTTTATTAATAAAATAAATTGAATACACAAGAAGTAACACAAAACAGGAATACAGAAGCACTGACTTTATATTCTATTACCAGTTAAACTTGAAAAATCTGACTCTCGGTGGAGCAGAAACCACAGCTTTACAGATACGGGATGAGAGCTTTTGCGGGCCTTTGAATATTAAGCACACAATTATAGAGCGATATTGCGGAGAATCCATTTAGGAAATACCTACGTATCTTGTTCGAAACACTGCTTTAAAATGGAAGTCCTCTCTTTTCCTCTAACAGACTTCAATTTCTTTGACGTTTAGATAAAACATATAAGAGTGTCCAACGTTGTGTGTGTTTCAGTACCTGCTTGTTTGGTTTACAAGTGCATTTGAAGATAAGTTGCTTACACAAACTTTTCAAATCAGAGATGTAACTTAAAATTTCTCAATATTAATGTAATGTTCTTAATTTCATTCATACCAAAATCAAGAATTGAGCTAAAATATAAATAAAATATTAAACTATGTTTAATAAGTTTCTTTAAATTTCGAAATTAACATTAAATATGAATACCCTGCTCAGAGAAAATTTATAGAAATTATTACATAAATAATGTATGATGTCATTTAAAGAACAAGCAACGAAAACCAGAAACCGTTCATTTTTCTTCTAAAATCGTTGTTATTCCAAGCATACTGATAGAAAATCTAAAATAAAATATTTTTTATTGAATGCTGTAAAAATAAGGTTCTATTCGATTTTTTACGAAACCAATATAAAATGTATTGCATTGTAAAAAGAAAAACATAATTTTGAAAAATAAGAATTTGAATTTAAATTTACTTGAAATCGAAAAATATTTTATATAGGTGGATTAAAATGTTTATTTCCAAAATTTGCATTTTTATTGCAGTAATTTTAAAATGTCCCATTTATCAGTACAATATCAACTTTTGCATGATGTTTTGCAAAAATACGTTGGAATTTAAAAATATCACACTATTATTATTATATAAGTAATTGGGTACTGAAATTAGACTTGACATACGCGTTTTCTATGTTAAATTCAAAATTAATGGATTTATTTTTTCTGGCGCAATTTGAGCACAATATAACAAGAAATTTATGTGGTATTGTAAGTGTGTAAAGCGTATTTTAATTTAAAAAACAATAACATTTTTTATAATGATTTAAGCGGAAAAATCCGGTACGCTCCCGATTGTCGTAATTTAATGAGTTTATTTTTTTGCAAAATCTTAAATAAGTTAATTAAAGAAAATACTTCAATCGAATCGAACCGTAGTTATAAAGTGCAAAAAATCCTAGGCATCAAATTAACTATTTCGTCCACGAAGGCCTTTTAATAAATGAAAATTCATTCTATTAATAAATAAAATTTTTCAAAAATAATTAATTTCATTAATTTTTTAATAAAATACGCTTTGAATATTTATTATAATGACATCAATTTGTTGTTATACGTCAACACTTTATGTAATAACATGTTTTACAGGGTGTTAAAAAGTACTACATCGAGTTGGCTGTGCATTTTTTTATGCATAATAGCTTACATACTAGAATATTCCTTAATATAGTAAAAATATGTGTACACTTCCAAGAGAACTTTTTTATTATTATAGTGACTGAGGTCATTCCCTAACCGTTAACGACACTAGACAAAATTCAAATTCTTGAGCCTCAACCAAGGCGTTCCAGTATAAGTCTCGGATATACAGAGCACCTTAACATAAATTTGTGATATTCTCGGAATTAACTTTGACTAAAAGACAATCGATTATTAGTCAATACAATACATAATCCTTTCGACCATTCTAGAGATGGAAATCACGAGTAAATTTTTGCAAAACTTGAAAAACTGGATCGATTACTGGCAAATTTTAGCATATCCAAAAGTAAATATTATTATTTTCTCGACGAAAATCTAATATAAGGATTCATAATTACAATTTCAACAAAAATATACCTACGTTTTTCAGAAGCACAAGTTAATTATTTAACTATAATAAATTTTACTAAATACCGAATTAACAAGGAAGAAAAACCAATCATCTTGGTTTTCTAGAAACCGAAGTTTATTTATGACACAATATTATTGGGAAAGTATTCAAAACATATCGAAATTGCTTACGACCCAATTAAATAACTCATACAAAATGACCCAACAAACTGTTGCAACACTTACACATAAAAAATGTATTTGAAAACGAAAGCAAAAGTTCTTAATCGTAACAGAAGTATTTTTGAGAATGTACACCGGTCTATCCTTTAACTTGAATAAATACTGTTACCTCTGTTTAGTGAAAAATTATTTTTTTTTTGTACGCGCAAAATGATTTTGGTTCATAAAAGCTCTTTTGAATTGGAATATACTATAGTTTTAAATTATTTTGTTACATTGCAATGCACGTGTGTGTTCATGGTTATATTTGTCAGAATATTGTTTATTGTCATTTGATATTTTTAATTCAGTTGATGTGGAGAATATCGTATCGTCACGTTCAAGCAATTAGGGTTTTGATGAAACGCCGATTTCAATAACTTTCACACATCATTTTTTCAGAATTTAAGCATCGCATGTCGCATTTGTTTTTGCTATCTTAAAGGTTTCTTTATTTGTTTCCTGAAAAACAGCTTGGTGGCGGCCGCCTTTATCAATTAAATAGAGATTTGTTTTGACTAAAGAATAACACACGGATTGTATCCACGTTCGAAAATTCTGAGTAGTCGGTTTTGTTTATTATTTCTGAGAAAATGTTAGCGCAATAATTTTTGTAACGATCTTTGTGTAAAAAAAATATAAGAGGGAAGACTCTCTTCCCTTACCTGATAATTGTGAATAGTTTTTAAGTTTAGTTTTTAAGCAGACTCATGACATGTAAGAGGTAGTTTTTAGACAGACACGCGTCAAGAGACATGTAGTTATTTGACATGTACCAAATAGCGCGGATTAATGTTGTTTTTAATTAAATTAAAAGAACCGCCTAAGTACCGTAAGTGCCAAAAGTGTAAACTTTTTGAGGCCAAGAGTAAAAGTTAAGCTATATGTGTAT
This sequence comes from Abscondita cerata, assembly GCA_030710515.1. Lineage (NCBI taxonomy): Eukaryota > Metazoa > Arthropoda > Insecta > Coleoptera > Lampyridae > Abscondita > Abscondita cerata. The sequence goes on along the minus strand of JALBCR010004082.1, from coordinate 35,036 downwards.
CCTCTCGTTTCGTGGCCGTGAAAGAGAATAACGTTTCATTAATTTTGCAATCAAAATAACCGCCCTGCGGATGTTGGACTATCTCTTATTCACGCGAAATTTTATTTAAAAAAACATGCAATATAGTTATATGCATGTTAGACAAAAACTACGGATTAATACAAATGATTTTTGGTGGATTATTCTTCAATTAATGGTTTTTTATCTTCCCTTTGGATTAGAAGAAAGAAAACCTCAACTGTAAGTACTCTATTCGTTTAATTCAGACACTTTCGCGAGTTAGTGACACTCGTTGTGATTACGCGTAAATGAGTTAATTAGGTAGCGTCTAGGTTAATCTTATTATTTTTAGAGTTGTAGTAAATTTTGTCAGTAGTTCAGCATGATCGAACCCAATATTTTTTTGTATTAGTTTTAGGAACGCGGTGTAAAACTTTCCGTCTCGCCCGGTACTAGGGTAGTTTGGCCGTTCTGGCATATTTGTTTCTTTTTTGTGTTGTTAAGGGTCAAAAATCGATGTAAAATTTTTAGTTAAGAAAAAAACCGGTCCTACTTATATTATTCTTTATTGCTTCAAGTGTTTGCATTTCTTCGTAAAGGTAAGTGAGAGACAATTCTAAATCCAACCCCTCGCCGATGAGTTAGTTTGAGCATTCGTCGTGCTGCGTACTTGGTCTTCAAGTTTTGTAGTGTAACAATACAATAGATTTATTAGATCAACTCGTCAACTTCATCTATACGTTTGGAAAGCCAAACACTTGCCAACGAGTTTGATATCTCATAGAACAACATTAAGGTATTAATACATATTACGACACTTTAAACCATACATAATTCAAACTCGTTCTTCCCTCTCCACCATAATTGAACGCTAAAATTTTGAAAAACAGTACCTGGTTAAATTACCAATAAAACTAATTCTGTACTCCACTATTGGCATGGGACCTTTATACGCAGTCTGTCTCCGGCGTCTCTTTGTCAACTAGTTTTACGCCAGCAAATTAATTCTACGCCAGCCGTTTCTACACAAGCCGATTCTATACCAGCCAATTATACGCAGTAAATTATGAATTATTTTTGGCTCTTAAATGGAATGATATATTTGTTTTGTATATTTGGATTCTACCCTAACATCTGAGTTACTTTCATGTAGCACAACCTATATGAAAAATCAATAGGTTTTTGAGATATTCTCATTTTTTTGAGAAAAATTGGTTTTGTGTTTGTTTTCAAACGCTGGTCAATGATTGAAAAGAAAGTTATAGTAACAAATTGGGGGCTATACTTAGGAGGACTGTTAAGTTTTTAAATGATGTATAATTTGACATCTCATTATTTACAGGGTGTTCAAAATGTTTGGCTAAATCTAATTAACTTCAACTGCCCAAAAGTCAATTTTTTTAAATGGAACACCCTGTAACTTGTTGCTCTATGTGATGGAGAATTAAATGGTCTTTCAAACTTCATAAGGGTTCCCTATACCTATCTGTTACCATTTTTTCTGCTATCGATGTATTTACATTCGGACACACAATAATATTCTCTATTTTATTAAATAATTTCTGACTAGTGGCCTGTAGAAATTAAAGCAATGTGCCTTATTTATCAAACTTGTAAACGTCGACGTGACACATTATACACGATATAGAAATCCACCAAGAATATTCGAATAAAGACTTACCTAAATTTATTTTTTATTCATTTGCTGTTATCCGGAAGACAAACAAGGGCCAATTTTATACCAGTAAACCGTAATGCACTAATTACAGCCATTTATACCGCATGTGGAAACGATTAATATTAATTATATTGATACCTTGATAGCGTGTCAATGGGCAGACGCTCCAAGAATGTATCAATAATAATGGAGGTCACACCCATTATTGATTTCTTATATTTATTTATATAGTAATCCCTTTTTAAAAAAAAAAGTTTTTTATTTAATATTAAACTATAACCTGGTACCTTAATTATAATTATGTAATAAATTCTTGTCAAAAAACTAAATATATACATTGGACAATAAGAATTGCCTTAGTTTTTATTTTCCACTCCCTTTTTATATTAACTACAGAAAAAAATGAAACGTCATAAAATATACATTTTGTAAGGACTAATTATTATGAATAGAGAGTTTAATGATTTTTTTTAATAACTTACACAATAATCAGTAGGTTAGATATATTTTAAAATAAGTAATAATCAGTCAACCCAAATAACCATGTTTAGTTTTTGATTTAATTTAAAAGTTATTGCTTGTAGACGTTTTTTTTAAATCAATATTATGTCTAATTTTATTTTGTAAACATTTCCTAAACAAAATTTTAATTCGATAATTAATCGAGCTATGGTTTAATTGAAGCGATACCTTCCAAATATATTCTTTAAAGAAAAAAATTAAGTAAGCAACGTAAATTACATATTTTCTAAAACGTGCTTAGTGTAATGATTCATTCTACAGTAGTTCTATAAGATAACTCCTGCTGAGACTACCTGCTGTTAGAATTGTAAATGATACCCTTAAGCCCGCTTCACAATGTGCAAACTTTTGTTTACAGAAATTGTGGTGTCCAAGTTTCTAAATTTCATGAGTGTACTTATCGAAACATAAAAATTTTTATAAGAGGTCGTTTTAATTCAACTTTAGTGAATTGCCCTGTTTCCTCGCTCAACATTTTAAATGATCTTTCAATGTCTTATTTTCTAAAATGCAGTTTATAATCCTAAAATTATATTTCCAGTAAACAGTATATTCCTAACCTTTCAAGCTCACTGTCAATTCCTAAGGTTTTTATTTGCATTTGTCATTTCTTCCCATAATCTGGAGCCACTGATTTTTTGTTAGCGTCCTCCTTAGGAAAAGGAAAACTTAGGACCTAGCCCTTTCCATTAACAAACGCCTGTGTTATATGGCATTTTTAATATATTTTCCTAACGCTAAATTAAATTAACACTTGATATAATAAGAAAAACACAAATAATACTAAAAAACAAAACGAATGTTTTCACGCAAATATCACAAGCACAATATCATTAACTAATTTAAAAATGTCTTAAACAAAATAATCACGAAACTGCACCATATTAAAAAAAATACACGCAAGCATAGCTACTAAAAAACCTACTATGGCCGCCATCTTAACAGGTTGAAACGGTAGTGCACTGGGTTTGTTTATAGGTGGTGTTGATTTAAAAAGCGTAGACAACTGTTTTATACCCGCTTACTCGAAGTCTGACCAGCTGTCTCCCTTGAACCAAAATAAAACTCAAAATCTAAAAAAAGTAAAAAAAAAGAAAAATTGCATTTTAGAAAAATTGATTAAATAAAAGTTATAGATAATAAATGTTTAACAACTTTCTTTATAACTTTTTTTGTGTATTTATCTGCGGAGATCCTGTTAAAACAAATTAGTTTCACGTGATTGCCATATTTCAGTTACTTAACGTAGGTTATTAACGGCCCTTTGGACGATAGATAATCCCCAAGATCTATTAGATTTCGGCTATATTATAAATAACGCCAATATGCCAAGTTTCATAAAACGGACCTGTGATTTTCTTGATATTTGTTAATGAGATGGACAGTAACAAATTAAAGAAAAGAACTGATACATAATATAATTATAGTTTATTAATCAAAACACTAGAGACAGTAGCTTTTTAACTCAAAAATAATGCTCTATTCTGGTTTCTAATAAGTAAAATATGATTTGAAAAGAGTTTATTAAATTTCAAATTTTATTAACTTATTACGTTTTTTTGTAATTTAAAAACATTATTATGCGTAGCATAAACATATTTTTATATAAAATAATTAATGTTGTAGGTAGTTATTTAATTTTTTGTTTATGCTTAAAAAATGAAATTGTCTTGTAAAAAGCTCGTCGGTGAAAATAGTTAATATTATACAGAAGTAAATTGTTGTTTACGGTTATTAAAAGTTATTAAATGATTTGAAGTTAAAGCGGTGTATGGAAGTATAATAGAATAAAATAAAGAAGTATTAGACAGGAAGGACCTTTTAAGGTAAGGGTAAAGCATGATGAAACTGCTAATGTAACGCTCTGGAGAGGAATATTAGGATGAAGCTCACCCTCACTTAATAGCCGTGACCTTGTTGATATGGCAAACGTTTTAGCCTTATTATTTTGTAAAGGTAGTCGGTAATGTAATAATAGGAAATGAAGGTGTACTTCTAATCAAGTTCTTTAAAGCAACGGTGTGTGTATATAGTAATGATAAAGCAGTTAAAATCTGTTATCCCCACAGTAACTGGATTTATTTTGTCTCATATTTGTTAACTAAATTATTCATGAGTGCATCACTAATTTAATTTAAATTCAACAAGTACAAATAAAACATTTGGTTAGTTGTGATTTGATGTTGTATTTTCTGTGATGTCAGAAATCGTGTAAAATTTAACTTGAACGTATGAGCTCTATGAAAATTACTTAGGTCTAAAAATGTACTCCAATCAGTTCGATTTGTTTCCAGTTAAATATGATTTTTTTTCAAATAACACTCAGCTTTACCTGAAATTTTATAGTGGATATATATTTATGTCGCTACTTTTATGAATTTAGAAACAAATTCTACCATGCAACCGTTAAAATAATAAAAACCCAGGATAATATGTGAACTCCAATATCATTGAAAAAGGTCATCAATCTCACACATAATGGTCCAACCTTCGATTTTACAGTCGGTTTAAAAACTATTAAAAAATAATTTCAAATTTTTCTTGTGTAAAAATCTTGCTTGCATTGACAACTTTTAATCTCTATTAAATGTATAACTGAGAAACGTTGAAGCAAGTCGGAATTTGCTTCCGTCAATTCAATCATTTTAAAGTGATAAACTCCCAGAAACTATTTAACTTAATTTTAATTAATACATCTTCCTCATTTTAAATCATGCTCCAAATGGTATAGAACTAAACGATGAAAATGAGCTAAGGTACTTTAATTTCCTTCATTCTTCTTTTCTTCTATTTCTCATGTTGCACTATTTTTAATTAGTATTTTGTGTATTATTTTTGTGATTTTTCCTTTTCTCTCTATTGCAAGCATTTTAAATCTAATTTCCATAAGCATGGAGTCACCAATAATTTTAGTCGTAATTTGTTTTACTCCGCAAGAACACATTTTTGTCTTGATTATTGACAGCATTTGGAACCAAAAGAGGCCAATAAGAATGGACGCCGGTTATACCTCGGGAACTATAAATCTGACACATATGAACAAAATTCTTAGGTAAATTGGCTTCAATGAAATCTCCGGAAATTATTGCCGTGTTCGAAAGATGGTCATTAAGGAGCAACTGATGGCCAATCATAAAATTCAATCTTTTCCATAAATATGCAAGTATGGATTTATTTTCAATATTGCCATAGTAAAGACTGCAAAATCTCTGATTTTTTTGCATAGTCGCATTTATAGTTCCTGAGATATAGCTTGCGTCCATTCCAGTACAGGCAATCAAAGCTAAGAAAAAAAACGAAGGCTAGTTGGAAGTGGTCTGATTACTTCATTAGTAGTACAAATTTTACTTTGAAATTTAACTATGACGTTCTTTAATTAATATTAGGGGAACGATATTTAATTCCGAATTTTTTAAAAAAAAATTTTGATAAAGGAATAGCGACAAAATTTCTTTTGTACCGACGATTGTCTATTCTAATAATAAAAACAAAAATTTCCAAATAGTTTGTATGAAAATCAAAGTTCATCATTGGTTAGGCGCTCTTTAGCGAAATGCGAACACAATTTCTAGGTCTGGAAAGTTTGGCAACACTACCTTTCCTGGTTAATTTTTAAATTAAAGTGTAAACTAAAATTGAATTTCACGCAACAGATTTTAAAATTAGTCAGAAGTAAACACTTCGCGTACGCATTTTTAATTTAGAACAACTAATGCTGAAACTAGTTGCTTTATTTTGAGTTAAAACATAACCAACTCTTTATTCAATTTTTTAGTGTTCCTAAATACATAATTATAAATAATTAATTATAAGCATTATACTGAATGAAATGTTACAACATGTCTGACAAAGTAGGCAGTACACTTTCAATTAAAATATAACATCAACTTAAGTAAATTTTCTAAATTAAGTATTGTAACAACAATTATCACCATAACCGTAAAACCCAAAAATTAAACTTAACCATAATGATTGACAAACTGCTCGTTCTCTAAAAAATAAAAAAAGAGCAAAAAGATGTGCAACATTTTATCTACCATTACGTCATTAACTGAACACACATCATTATTTGTAAGAGACCCAAATATTATTCTTTCAAATATTTTTATTAATTATTGTATATGATACAGTGTAAAAGAAGGTTTACTTTTATAGCTATATATATATATATATATATATATATATATATATATATATATATATATATATATATATATAAGTACAAGTGTCTTATAAAACAAATAAGCAAATTTATCGAGCTATATATATTGCAAGTTGTTAACATACGAGTATGATACACCTTCCTCCGTAAGAGTTCTTAAAATATTGGATTGTTTTTTAACGCTAGTAGTCTATGATTTTTGTCATAGTTTTAAGTGTTTTGTTGTGTTTGTTTGTTGACAGCAAATAATTATTTGAGAAAAAAGCAAAAAAAACTGCTCCGATTCTTTGTAATATCGGGATGAAAAAATGAAAAGAAAAGGTCTCTTCCCTGAAAAAGTTGCGGGGAGATGTCAAAGAAGCCACATCAAGTTTTTGCTACCGAAGAAATCCAAAGATGGAATAACTGGAAACAGAAAAACGATGTTAATGGAGTAAGCTGGAAGACGATACTTTTAAGATACTTCTTTAACAACAAATTCGCGCGGCGTTTTTAATGTGGACATTAAAAAAGCTACGCAAAATTCTGATATACCGATATTTTACAACATTGCAAATTAATCGCTTTTTTGAAGAACCGATCCAAAAAAATTTCAAGTCCATCAGAAGTTTCTGAAAGAAAGCATTATTCAACAGTTTCTAGCAGAAGGACTTTAATATAAAATATTTGATAATGAAGGTAGATCCAAATTTGTTATTTGAGAATAATTTACGATTATGAAAGAAGGATTTTTAGTTAATGCTGGATGTTTGTAGAAAGTATATGTCTTTGCTGACCTAAGAATGTTTTCTAGGAAATATTTCTCCAAGAGGCTGTATTCCAAAGCTATCAAAACGGGAAATCCACAGTACAACTAGTAGAAACAGACACTCTGTTTAAGATACCATCAGTAGTAGATAATTTTTTGAAATTACCAGAACCAGAGTCGTACATAGGACACAGTATGAGATAACATCAGTGACTTTTATTGTCTGATGATGGAGGCGATCCGCAACTGATACTAAGTCGAAGAAGGTCAATTTCTAAGCAATTTAATTAGTTTTAATATTCATTAAAAACTATTACAAATTATATTTTTGACCCAAGTTTGATTAAAAAAAAGGTATATTTAAATTAAAATGTTATCCCTTAAATTTCAGAGAAAAATCTTAACTGCTAAGTAATTAATATTTGGTGTTCGAAAATTCTGGAAACGATAATCAAAACTCAGAAACTATTATAACAATTACTGTTTGGATTTAGTATCGTCATTTCTAAATATCATCTAGCATCCCGTGTACATCGATCTCAACCTTTGAAATACTTTGTACTCAATTTTATAAGATGTTTATTTGAGTACCTTTTGGACAACCATTTTTACAGTTCATACAACCAATAAACGTATTAGTTGAATAAAGTCTTTTGTTTCAAATAATTTACTTTTACACTTTATGTAGTCAAATTTGTGTATTTAACTTTTTATTGCATTAACAATTGCAAAAATATTGGATTTCTTTCAATTTAAGTCACAATGTATGAATGTTCTCTTAATGTGCATTATTGTAGATAAATTTGTTGTTTTTGTAAAATCGGTGAAAGGTTTTATATTATTTATATCTTCCTACTAAATTGCAAGTGCATGCAAGCTATTACATTTTTACCGAATGAAGTGTAACAAGATAGGCACTCTTAATTCGGTGATAAATTAATCAGCTTAAAATGAAAACGTAATAATGTCCTTCATTTATATCCCAGATGTGGTATTTAATTTAATTTAATTTCATTTCAACCAATGGCGCATTCTATCTCAAAGAAATTGGCAGGTGGTGCTGTATGTCGAGCCTGATTTTTATCATTTCAACGACCATAGTTTGTAACCAAATTTATTGTAGTTGTTCAAAATCATCTTTTTCAAAAATGATAGGTCAGTTTTTGATAAAAATATGCCGTTAGGTTAAAATTAAATAAAATCTATTTTCGTTTTTTTTATTAAAAATATTTTGTTTAATATTTTTATTAAAAAAACTGACTACCACAATAACATTCTACACATTTTGTGAACTATGGTGTATTATTGTGGCATTACGAAATAATAAAAATCAAATTCGACCAATAATTTTTTTTGTAGATGATCATATTCATTTTTTCCACAAAATGACCAACAAATTTTTGATAGAATGTGCCATTAGATAGAAATTAAATAAAATCAGCACGTTGAGAATATAGGTATAAAAGACTCTTAACAACTTGAGCTCATTACAAAACTGACGATTAAAACTTTTTCCTTCAGCCTGCTTAAGAAAATAATTTATTAAAGTTTGCCATTAAATATACTTAAACTTAACCTAAACTTAAACCTAAACTATAAACTGAAGGAGAGGCATATTTTATTTTTTGTGTTCACTTTGTGTTCATCAGTGTATAGTGTAAACAAAAGTTTGCACATTGTGAAGCGGGTTTAAAAGTATCATTTACAATTCTAACAGCAGGTAGTCTCAGCAGGGGTTATCTTATAGAAGGACTGTAGAATGAATCATTACACTAAGCACGTTTTAGAAAATAGGTAATTTACGTTGCTTACTTAATTTTTCTTTAAAGAATATATTTTAAGTGCTAATTAAACACCTTAGCTCTATTAATTATCGAATCAAAATTTTGTTTAGGAAATGTTTACATAATAAAATTAGAAATAATTTTGATTTAAAAAACGTCTACAAGCAATAACTTTTAAATTAAATAAAAAAACTAAACATGGTTATTTGGGTTGACTGATTATTACTTATTTTTAAATAAATCTAACTTACTAATTATTGTAAGTTATTAAAAAATCATTAAACTCTCTATTCATAATATTTAGTCCTTACAAAATGTATATTTTATGACATTTCATTTTTCTGTAGTTAATATAAAAAGTGAAAATAAAAACTAAGGTAATTCTTATTCTCAATGTATATATTTAGTTTTTTGACAAGAATTTATTACATAATTATAATTAAGATTCCAAGTTATAGTTTAAAATTAAATAAGAAAACGTTTTTTTTTTTTAAATAAAGGTATTACTATAGCAAATAAATATAAGAAATCAATAATGGGTGCGACCTCCATTATTATTGATACATTCTTGGAGGCGTCTGCTCATGGACGCTATCAAGGTATCAATATAATTAATATTAATCGTTTCATGCGGTATCAATGGCTGCAATTAGTGCATTACGGTTTACTGGTATAAAATTTGGCCCTTGTTGTCTTCGGATAACAGCAAGTATTCGAGTCCAAACATTTTTGATAATGTTAAAATCTAGCCCTTTTAATGGCTAGGGTAACAGCTCCAAGTTATTTGCTTGTATCCAGTTGCGCACTACCTGCGCTATAGGGTCATCACCTCCCGATAGTTAATTATCGAATGTTCAAGAAAAATATGTGTAAATAGTAAATGGAATCTACTAACGTACCGTTAAGTCGTTAATTATAGTTACATAGTTCATATTATGTAATATAAGCTTCGTACACACCTGAACAACAAACCGAGGAACCAACAGAACAACGAAACGAACGGCAACGGAATATTAATTGGACGGTGCTACGCAATGAATTTTAGAACAGATTCGCAAGTCCTGATTGTTCCATTAAACGGTTTGCGGCGTTCCCGCATCTTGTCGGTTTTTTCTCCGACATCAAAGAAAAAATGCGCGCGAATGCGTGGCTTAAGAATGCAAGAAAAAATGTCCTATTAGCATCATTTAAGCGGGAAATTTCCAAAATAAAAAAAAAGCGAAGTAAAAATTATAATTTTTTACTCTGCTTTGTGCGTGAAAATTTGGGTGGCACTATCTTCTTGTATTCCGCAATTTTCTCTTCTCAATAATAAATATATATGAACTAAAAACTACTGAAAATAATTATGGGAACAGCACAAACGTTCCGTTTGTTGTTCGGATTGTGGAAATCATAAAAATCGTTAGTCGTTCTGTTTGACTTTCGGTTCGTTGTTATGTTTTTTGCTCGGTTTGTTGTTCAGGTGTGTGCGAGCTTTACAACTTAAGCAACAATTTTTTTGGCGAATAAAGATTAGTTTGTGATGTAATATTAAAAACACAAATTTATATCATATCAAATTTATGACAACATAAAAACCAAGAACGTGTATGTTATTGCTAAGAAATTATTAAGGGAAAAAGCGCAATTGCAGTGTAAATATTTATAATTAGATATTTTCGAAAGTTTATAAGTCCTCTATTGTAATCTTAATACTTAAAAGAAAATCCTGTCCATTAGCATTATAAGGAAATGGCTTTACTTTTATGAATAAGTTTCAATAACAATAGAATATCCTTGCTTGTTTAATTTACTTCCTTTGAGTCATATTGCTCTAAGGGTTGTTACATTGGTCATTAGAAGTATGTAATAAATAAACAATTACCTACTGTTTGAGAAGGGGTAGTGTGAACCAATAAATAAAGTAAGAAATGTAAATTCCATTTTAGTTTAAAATTTGAAGTGTTGTGAAAATGCCACCTCATCTCGGTGCTGATTTGAAAGCGCGGATTGTTTCGGAATTAGCGGCGGGCCGTAGCGTGCGTGAAATTTCAAGTATGTTAGATATACCAAAAAGCACCGTAGGGCATTACCGAGTAAAATGGAATCTTGAACACACTTTGGAAAGAGCCATCGGAAGTGGTAGACCCTAAGGTATCTACACGTGCTCAAGATCTCGAGTTGTTTCATTACGTAACAGAACAACCATTTGCTACATACTCCAGGGCTATAGCAGATACACATGTTCCCGGATGCCGTATAACTGTACAAGAAAGATTAAAGGAGATGGGAATAAAGAAGTATAATGCTGCTGCGAAAGAAGTTCTCAGTGACGAAAATGTGAGACGTCGTCTGGAATTTGCAAGGCGATATGTGAACGAACCTTTGGAATTTTGGAATCGAATGATTTTTAGCGACGAAAAAACGTTCAATAGCCGCAACGATGGACCACTAAAAGTTTTTAGAATGGAAGGAACTCGTTACGAAATAATCACATATGTCTTAAAAACGAAGTGGTTATTTTTCTGTAAATGTGTGGGGTTTGGTTAGCGCGCAGGGTCCAGGAGTTTGTTGGGCTATCGATGGACGTCTTGATTCTGCTGCGTATTTAGATATTTTGGAAACTGCAATTTAAATTTAAAAATAATTTTACTTATTTTTCAGAGTAAGTCGAGAGATTTTGTTGTCTACCATAACTTTATGCAATGTCTGGATAAATAGTAAGTTAAATACAACAATTATAATGGACATTGTGTCTTGTAACCATCTAAACTATCTATATAATAATTGTAAATTTTCTCTTTTTACTGCAATATAATAAATTTAAATATTACCTTGGTAATAAGGTCTGATTTATTTACTTTTTAATACAAATTTGAACAATCCATACATAAGCGATTTATACATTATAAAAAGTTTTGAACGCGACAATATGAGTCTACGTGTCTTTAGTAGTAGTTTATTCATTTTCCTTTAATTTCTAGCACTGCATCACCTAATATTAATCTATAAACTACAATAATTGAATACCTCTTATAAGGCTAACTAAACAGATATACAATAGAAAATGTGCATTAGGTTTTCGGGTGTAAGAGTCAACACTGACAACAACCAAACAATGACTTGTCTCTATTTTTTACAACATTAGAAACTGCTCAATTTAACACTAGTCTTTTATAGCGCGTCCTACGGACAATGAATTTTGACCCATAACTTTTGACGTTAAGGTCATAGTTCAAAATGATGTATACAATTGGTAATGAAAACAAAAATTAATTTTGAAGTTTGAGGAGAGTGGCTGTGACCAGCCCTGCCAGGGGGTTAAGGTAGAGTTTCAAAACCCTTGCATCCAGACTGCCTTAAAATCCTCTATCAAATGGTGTATTCAGTTTGTTTTTAAATACCTTGGAGGAGATGATAAACAGACATACAGAGATTTTAAGGAAATTATAATAATTAAGTTATGCTGTCTCAAGAATGAAGCTCCCAATATACGGGTGATTCATAAGTAATGGGCCAAATTGTAAATCTACGTTCAGAAAAAGGCCAAAAATCATAATATTTTCATTAACAATAATGGGTCTTAGTCTGCTCCTTAATGAGATACAGGATATTAAAGCGAAAAAAAAAAAAATAGATTTTTGTTAATAGATCAGCTACTTTCTACATATTGCCTTGAAAATGGGTATGAACTAGTTTTTTGTAAGGTAAACAAGAATGTGTGTGAGAGGATTTGAGTTAACTTGTAGATGTCGCCACATGCGCCATAAGAATTAGATGAAATCAGCTACAAACTTCTTATCGCTCATTATTTTACAACTTACTTATTTAATTTGGATAGCCCCCATCATTTCTGTAAAAAAGCCTATACTTCTTGATCTTCAAAATATTAACGATTTTCGAGACATTTGAATTTTACTAATTCACTACACTACATTTCACGGTGGTCGACGTAGCATTAATCTGGCGTACAATAAATGTGTTTACTACGTAATTTTTGTAGGATACATAATTCACAAAAGTACTCAGATTTTAGGCATATAAGTATTCTTTCGACTTTCTCAATAGTACTGGAAATAATTATGTCTGCCTGAGAAGATTTTTTACTTGAACACATGCACTTTTAATTCACGAAAATCAATCTCCATCTCATACCTGTACGACTGCCTTTCTCTCAATATAACGAACGACGTATTACAGGCAACTGATATCGGTCAACACTATTACTCCATATTAATAAACAATCCCCATGTTTAAAATTGAAAATAAAATTTTGCTATCATCAAGGTGTAACGCAAAGTTCGATTCTTTTTTTGTCAATCGGAGTTGAATGTAGCCTTGCAACAGCTGAGAGCCACAATCTAAACCGGTTGGCTGAGATGTCATCCAAATATGAATTAGTACTTAATCCCAATCAATCTTAAGTGCCTACTACTATTTGGGAAAGAATTTTAATTATCAATATTGCATTAGAGTATACGTAAGGCTTCTTAAAAATGTTGAAGTAATCAACACTAAATTATAATTGGGGCAGGCAAACCTTAGGAGATTGTTACTTATCAATTCTCTATGGTTTGTCCACACCCAATTATAATTCAATGTGGAACTAAATTTTCCAATGCAAATAAATTATTTCTTTATTTAACAACTTATTACAGTTACTCATAATTTTTGCGTGAACACGTTTCTTTGAATTGTTTTATTTAAGACAAATTTACAACATGTGTTTAATCAAATTAATCAATTAAACAAAAATTTTTTGGGAAATTTCCCACTAATGTAATAAATGTAAAAATTTGCTAAATTCTTTAAATTTAAATTTAATTCGTATTAGGTAAGTCTAACTGTTATTTATAAGTGTTTCTTGACGTCTTACTTGTTGCTTCTGAAGATGACAGTTGTACATCCAGTTGTCGAAACTAGTTAAAAAATTTCCCTTTTATTAAAATCTAATTACGTAGCATTGGCCAATAATAAAGTGATTTCAAAAACATAACAATTTTACTATAATTAAAAAACATTTATTTCAGCCACTACATTTAATAAATTTAAAATAAAAATTAGGACCATACTCTGAGATAACATATCAGATCCACAGCCATGTTATTTAAACTGAACTCCCTAAATTCATGGATAACTTTATTTTTCAAATAGCACCACCCTAATTTTTAGGTGCCGTTGAACTGTGGAATTTCATAAGCATTCTAATGATAAGGTTGCAGGTATCTAACTCTTACGGATTTTAGCGAATTTTTGAGTAAGAGTTTAATACCTACAATCTTCTCAGTAGAAAGCTTATGAGATTCTACGTTCAACGACACAAAAAATTAGGTGGTGCTATTTGAAAAATTCAAGTTATCCATGAATTTAGGGAGTTCAATTTAAATAACTGGTTACTCAAAAACTAAGCAATGTTGGAAGAGGTGAACAACCAGTTGTAGTTAGCACATGTAATGAGTATTAAAGCTGCGAATCGCAGTTAGATAAATTCAGGATAAATGAGTTATTAATTTTTTTCGAAAAGTCAATTTTTTCCGGAAAAAGTGAAATAATGCAAAACCTGCCATTTATAGACAATATGTATAATGCATAAAGTCACATCAGAATTTTTCAAAGAATCCAAATTTGTAATAAAGAATGGGTGGGTTTATGTAAAAAACATAACTTTGGTATGTCGCATTTTTATGGAACACCCTGTATAAATACAAATAATTTTTAAAACGTGCCGCTCATTGATTTGCACAACTTTTATTGCAAAAGTTTTTCTAACCCCAATATTTTCCGAGGTATCCATCTTTCTTGCCCTAATGGGCTACCCTGTATAAAGTGATATTTTCATAGTCATAGTAGGTGTCAAAGTGGTCCACTATTCGTAAGCATTTGAGAAAACGGTAACCATGGTAACATCAGTCACACTCAAACATGTTTTACAAAAAATTACGCGTTGTTATAAACTGGAATTTACGACATTTACAGCATGACATCTATAAAATCTTTTGTAATTTGATATTTTTATTGTAAACAAAGCTTATATCTCCATTTATTTTTACAACGGTCGAAAAAAAATTCAATAGCATTCGCTTTTTTGTTGGTAGTGAATGTCATTTTTCCAAACTTTTAAATTGTTCCACCAAATAAAAATTTTAAAATTTGGCAAATGCTTTCAGTTTAATTCACTTTCACAGCCACACTTTAATTGCTTTACGTCACTAAATTTAGACTTTTATCTATAATTTGTTGACAGCCGGTTGCTATTAATGTTTAACTAAAAGTACTTTTATTGCCGGTCTGGACAGACGTAAAAGTAAGTTGCTAGGCAACAAATAATTTTTATCTCAAACGATGGGTGCGTGTCGACACTTTGTTCGTCTAGTAAACTTACAAACTCGTCATAAATTTAATGTTTTTACCCTAATAAAACAATATACTATTTTTTTGATAATATAAATGATTGATACTATGATAACACATGTTTAGAATATTTATTACTAGACAAGGTTTTTCTATGTATATTAAGTTTTAATTTTGATAATACAATTCTTATTAACAGTCTTTTAATTTTTTTTTAATTCTAAATTTTAACTTGTTGATTTAATTTAGTTTGTATACATCATATTCAAAGTTTCATATCTTTATTTATTAACTTTTAATTTGGTTTTGAAAAGACATCCACTTTAGGGTGCGAAACGTCGCCTCTACTAAAAAATCTGAGTTTTCTTTCAAAACATTCGTACCTTTCATAAGAAGTTTATGCATCCTTAACACGTCCCTGGCAAAATTCTTTAATACTAATATTATTAATTTCTTGTTATAAACAATTATGATGAGCCTCAAATAAAGCGAAACGCGTGAATGTCACGGCGACGTTCGTAATTCTGCAATTATCACTGGCTACTGTTTTATTCGATTGGCAAGAATTTGGAAATATAGCGTTAAAAATGCTCTTAGCTTTTTCCCAATGTTGAAAAATTCACATCCATCTTACATACTACACATTTCTACAAATATTACATTTTGATTAATCTGAGTACATGGCAACTGTCCTTGAGGTAGTCTCTTGTTTAATTATTTTTTAATTTACTCTATGTAAACTATCTACATTAATAGATCAAGAAACAAATAATTTAAAGACAAATAGCATAACTAATAAATACGTATTTTCCATTTTTTTTTTTTTAAATATGAATTCCATGATTTTAAATTGAAATAAACAAATTCCTACATTGTTTGCGTCCGTACCCACCACAAAAGACTATCACAAACTGAATATTAATTTCAAGTAAATTATTACCACCATGTATGTACATATTACTTTAAACCAAGTTTTGATTCTTACGTTAGTTAACGATATCAGAAGTAAGGTTTATATATAATGTAGTTAAAGAAATAAAATATGTTAATGGCAAGTTTGATTACCGGATACTTAATTAAATAGAAATAATAATCGTAACGAGTTTGTGGGGGTAAGCTACCAACAATTAAGCTACGGATTTGTTCTTACTTTTTAATTGAAAACAGTAATAATAATTATAATAATTAATTAAAATATCAAAAGTATTAAATATGTTGAATTTTTCTAAAGAAATTAGTCTGTACAACAGAGTATAAAGAAAAATACTTACTGTGAAGAAGCCAACGACCTCTGCAGTCGACACTAAGAAAAAAATTAAATTAAATAAATAAATTCAAAATATTTATTTACATTGTTGTACAGGCAATCATCGTAACCGTGGAAAAAGTTGAACGTTAAGTTGAAGTTGAAAAGTTAGTTGTAGAAGTAGGGACCCGGTTGTACACTCAAAAGGTGAAATGATTTAGTAACTGTTGGTTATTCCAGCATCAAACACTGGCGGATAAAAGATCAGCGTAGGTACACCGTAGATTGTTTAAAATATTATTTCACATTAATTTTTAATATTATAATGGCGTCGTAATACTAATTGTTATTAGCACAATTATGCCTAAAAGATGTTAATTTAGTAAGGTGACAACTAAATAACATATAGTTATAGTTTCAGTTACTGTCCTTTATAATGTGAAGTATAAAATCTCTTACTTTTAATTTAAGAATTATATTTCCAGCTGAAAATTTATATCATTGGAATGAGAAACTTTCTTTTAACAATCACAAACTTAGTTTAACTACTAACTAAAAGTAGTTGTTTAACAACTGTAGAATTTCCTTAAAATCAATTGTAAGACAAGAAAAACAGAAAATAAAGTGTTCTTTTGTGCGTTTTTTTGTTTTATTGGAACTGTGTGAACATTAAATCGTCAGAAGAGGCGAAGTTTTTTGGTGAGAAATTCATTTGTGATTATTTGCAAAAAATTAAGACGACAAAGCAGATCGAAAAGTGAGGATCTTAATGAACAATTCACTCATCGATAAATATGGCCGAGGTAAAAGAGCTTTTGGAGCAATTGAGGATAGATATGAAGAATGGCTTTGATAAAGTAGTCTCCTCCCAGACAAATTTTTGAAAAATCTGTCAATGATTCACTCAATCTGTGTCATCAGAAGCTTGATGAAAATTCTGGTATTTTAAAACAGCAAACTCAAATTCCTATGAATCATCAAATAGATATTGATAAATTGGTCTCTGAAAAGATATTGTTAAATAAGAAAATATCGGTTTTGGAAATTCAAATGGATGAAAATGATCAGTGACGAAGATCGAATTCACTGGAGTTCATTAGTGTTCCATTTTTAGATAATGATAATGCAGTTGATGTAGTAGCTAAAGTGGCTGCGGCAGCGGGTTTCCAGTTTGATGTCAGTATGATTGAAAGTTGCTTAAAAAAAAATGTTGACAAATCTATTATTGTTGCAAATTTTGTGAAAAAGTCTGATAAAAATGAACAACTAAGACTGAGAAGGGTTAAAAGGTCATTTAATACATCTCATATTGGTTGTCAGGATGGTGCCCCCATATATATAAATGAGTCTCTCACTAAGATCCAAAGAGTGCTTCTGTTCAATGCTGCCAAACTGAAAAGAGATAATGATTGTAAATACCTGTGGGTTCGTGATGGTAAGGTATTTATGAAAAAACTGATACATCCAAAATTTGCCACATTGTTTCTCAGAACGACCTAGATGATATTTTCTTACCTAGGAATAATACTGGAAAAAGAAAACCTTGGAAAGTCTACACGGGGGTCTGAATCTGTATTAAATGCATAATATTCAAAATGACTTTTACTGTGATCAATATTATTTTTTTTGTTCACAAGAGTACTAATTTCTTTTCTTTGTTGTATATTTTATTTCTTGTCTATTGAAACTTCTTTGTTTTAAATGATTTTTGTTTTAGCATATAAATTAATTTTGAGATTAGCTTTGTTGTATAAATGGTGATACCCTGTGAGCTTTGTATTTACTACCAAAATGTCCGTGGAATTAGATCTAAGACATCAACTCTTAGGAATGCCGTACTTGAGAGTAACTTCAATATAATATGTTTAACTGGAACATAGTTACATGATGGTATTTTATTAATGAAGTTGTTGATGAAAGATATACTGCATGGAGGGCTGACAGACCGAAAGGTCGTGGAGGTGGAGTATTAATTGCTATTCAGCAAAACCTCAGGTCTGTATTATTAAAAGTATATTCATCCATGATAATGGATTATGTTATATGTAAGATTGATTATATAGGCATAGTTTTGGTTTGTGCTACAGTATATTTTAAGCCCAATTGTAATTTGCAAACTTATCTTGATTTTTATGATGGCTTTAGTGAAGTGACGGATGCTTTGAGATGCAGAAATTTTGACATAATTGTTGTTGGGGACTTCAATATACCTGAATTTAAGATTGAATTGATTCAGACAGAGAAGTATGAAAACACAAGCAAATTGGATGCACTTAAAAATTTTTGTCGATTTTTGATCTGAAACCTAGTAATAAAATTATGAACTGTAGTGGACTAACTGTGGATTTGGTGCTCTCCACTATTACAGATATAACTGTAACAAGGAATAGTTTACCTCTTTTACCAGAGGATGGTTATCATCCTTCTTTGAATATTAATGTTAAATTAATGACTTCAAATCCGTTTGCTGTTGCCAGTGTGTCCAACCAGCCTGTTCGGTCATATTGCTTTAAATTTAAAAACGCTGATATTGAACAAGTTCAATTGGATGTAAATAATACTGATTGAGTAGCTTTTGTTCTTGTTTTAATGTAGAAAATGCAGTTGAAATATTCAACAACAATTTGAATTTGGCTTTTGGTGTTTCTATACCAAAAGGATATCTAAAAGTTGAGATGCGTTATCCATTATGGTATGGTATGTCGCACTTATATGGAACACCCGGTATAAACAAAAATAATTTTATCATGTGCAGCTCATTGATTTGCATAACTTTCATTGTAAAGTTTTTCTAACTCCAATATTTTCCGAAATATCCACTTCCCTCGCACTAATGGGCTACTTTTCATTAGAATTAGAAAACCTTTTTTCTTGTTACCGATGTTAAATTTGGAGATTACTTTGCACGCTACGTAATAAATATATTTTTAATAAAAATTATGCTTTTCGTTAAAGCATAATAACGTTTAAATTGTAGTTTAGTTGTTACAGCGTTGCATCAACTGAAAATGGTTTACATTTATCTTACAATAAAAATCTTCACGTGGAATCAAAAGTTCTATAACTTGAAAGCAATTTAATTAATTGTTCCTATTTGTTTAATATTTTTACAATATTATTATTTATTGTTATTTTCTTTATTTCAATTTAGATATTTTACTTTTGTTTCATACCCAATTGTAGATCAATAAAGTAAAAATCAAATTAATTTGAAATCGTTTGAAGTAACAAACTTTTTACTTCTCATTGACAAATAAAAAGTTTTTATAAAATTTTCATCACTATTTATCTTTTCTTACCGTCAAGAGTCTCTAACAAGTTACATAGGAAACTGGTCAGATGCTACCGACAGATACCATAGCTAATTTCTTGATTAATGATACTATTCTAAATTCAATTATTTTGCTTTAATTACTTCTGGATTTATTAATCTTAGCGTAAATTGGTTGCTTTGTACAATCTTTCAATTTAATTTTGGAAATAATCTATTTAATTACTTTTGTAACAGATTAATGGTAAAATAGAAAACTTGAATTTCTAATGAAGTAATTTGCCTAATCTGATAAATAATGCAAGGAACAACTACTATCAAAGAGAAATATTTTGCATTCGCAGATGCTTATTTTTTTAAATTAGTGATATATCGATAAACTAAATTTATTATTAAAAATATTAAATGTGAAAGGATGAAACATAAGAAATTTAATGATTAACGTTAAGCTCATTTCTTAAATGTTACCTTTTAGTTTTTGAATATCTTGAGGCATATAAAAATCGTAACTCTTTAAGTGCTTCAAGCATAAAATTTGTACAGACTACTGAAAATTAAAAAACAGCAAAGAAAAACTGCTGTTTTCTTTAGAAATAGGTAAGATTTGTTTTTACTAACATTACTGTACGTTTCTTTGTTTGATTGTATAATTTGAAATAGTTATTTTAAAGTTCTCTTCAGTTAGCATTTTCATTACAATGAGTTATTGTAATAATTAAAAGCGTTTGTTTCTGACAGCCAATTAAAAGTGTACTAAGTTTTAAATTAGGTATTTACGAAAGTTAGTAAATGGTATAAATATTTACGTTCTGCAAAATAAATTAATAACTATATAAAGTTAATATGAATACGGTTCAATGTTTACATTTTCTCGGACAGTTAAAGTTGAAACAGAGCTTTATTCACTTTACAAATATTCATTTTTAGAAATAGTCATTAATTTATCCGAGTAACTTTAGAAAACGTGTGACGCATAGTTATTACCGGAAATCTCTATAGAAATGTATTTGCAGTTTCTAACTGAACAAGCATCGTTCTTGTATATTGTAACAAGATTCGCTCCATTTCAAATCCCAATTTTAAATAATGTCGCAGTAACTATTAGACAGTTAACAAAACAGATTTTATAATTTATTTTTACATATGTCATTCAATTGACAAAACAACATATCAATTTTTTTTACCCTATCCGCGTACGCGATGAATCGTTTTCTTTTTTTTATGTAAATCTAGGTATTCTCGTTACACTTTCCCCTCCTTAGAACCGTTCTATCACAGAACAACTTGTGGCTGGAGATGATGATTTTGAAGAATGGGTCGCTTCGTTGTGGACATGCAGCCAGTCTTGGGTAACCTTCGTGCGCTTGGTCGTGGCTGACCAATCTGGTTACGTTAGGATTGTGATGACAAACCAGTATACTGATTCCAGTTCTTCGAAATACTTCCAACATGTTACGAACCATACGCCAATCCAACTGGTCCAACCCGCACCCCAATTTTGGTACCGCCAACTTTTGTTTATTTTGTTTACCAGTAAGTGTTCCCGGAGATCCTGCAAGGCATTCCACAAATCGACATATTGAGGTTTATCCCGAGAAAATTTCTTATTTACCAGATACGCCACTAGTCTGCGTCCATTACGCAATAGGAGACTCTTGCCAACGGTTGGGGACTGTCGTTCTAGGTCTTCCATGTTACCAAACATCCTTTTAAACACCACAGCTATTCCCTTGGACATTGAAAGATCTTCAGCTACGCAGTGCGCTAAGGAATACTCTGAAGACGTATTGTACAAATTCTTCTGAACCCTTGTGGTGACCTGAAATTAACCCTCTGAGTCTTGGGGTACCCCTCCATAAAATCGTCAAGGTGATTCCATCTTCTCGCTCCCCCCGTTGGTGCCATTCATCGCGCTACGGCCCCTCAGGGATCTTCGTTTCTTCCAGCATATGTTGCTAGTCGATTAAAGTAGACGACTTTGGGCTTCCCCCTAGGCCCCTTTTTAATTCGGTAGATCACATCGTTAATTCTCTTTACAATTTGGTACGGTCCTTCCCAGTCTTGTTGCAATTTCGGAGAAAAACCCTCTACGTCTTTTTGGGTTATACAGCCACACCAAATCACCTTCTTGAAGCCTCCTTCCTGGCCTCGCACATCGTACTGATGCTTGATACGGTTACTAGCCAACCGGAGTCTGCTTCCTGACTCGATCGTGGGTCTCGTTCAGCCTTCTTTTCAATTTTTCCGCATAGTCTTCCCAAACAATTTCTTCCCTTAGGCTTACTTCCAAATGTCAGATCACACGGCAGACGCAATTCTCTCCCAAACAGTATCTTCGCCGGGGTTTCTCCAGTTCATTTCGTGTACACTAGAACGGTATGTTAGGAGAAACAAGTGGATATACTGGTCCCAATCCCAACTACTTTGGAGAGGTGCTTCCCCATGGTTCTGTTTATCCGCCGGACGGCTTCCTCCTTTGTGTTCCATTTGTGAACAATGCTTGCATTCCTCCGCGCAAGGTCTTCTCGACAATGCATCAGCATTTCGATGCCTGGTTCCTGCCCGATGCTCAATATCAAAATCGTATTCCTGGAGGCGCTCAATCCATCTGGCCACCTGGCCTCGGGGTTCTTGAACCGCAGGAGCCATTTAAAAGCGGCGTGGTTTGTTCTTAATAAGAACTTCCTTCCATATAGGTACTTGTAGAAGTGTTCGACAGACTTCACCATCGCCAACAGTTCTTCAATGAATTTTGTGAGTGGTTTGGCGATGTTGGCAAAGCCAAGAACAAATCTTCGGTAATACGTGAAAAGCCCCAAGAAGCTTCTTAATTCGTGTCTGTCTTTGGACGCCGGCCATTCACGTACCGATTTCACCTTATCTGGATCGGCCGCGACACCGTTTCCGGACCCAACATGACCGAGTTACTTCACCTTGCTCTGGAATATGTGGCACTTCTTCTGATTCAACTTCTGATTGGCCTTGCTCAACCTTTGAAACACTTCGTCCAAATTCTTCAAGTGGGTTTCAAGGAATTTCCTACTACAATCACATCGTCCAGATAAACTAAACAAGTTGACCAGGTCAAACCGTTAAGTACCGTTTCCATCAATCTTTAAAAAGTTGCCGGAGCGTTGCAGAGCCCAAATGGCATCACTGTAAATTGCCACAGGCCGGTTCCGAATGTGAAAACCGTCTTGGCGCGATCTTCTGGTTCTATTCCCACTTGCCAGTATCCACTTTTAAATCCAAAGTGGAGAACCATTTAGAACCAGACAAGGTATCCAAAGTGTTGTCAATTCTGGGTAAGGGGTAACCATCTTTTAATGTGACACTATTTAAACGTCGGTAGTCAACGCAAAATCACGTAGAACCATCTTTTTCTTCACTAGTACGACTGGCGATGCCCAGGGACTACTAGATGGTTTGATTACCCCTTCGGTTTTCATCTCGTCAATTATTTTATCTGCTTCGCTTCTTTTGCTAGAGGCAAGCGTCTAGGTGCTTGTCTTATTGGCTGAGCGGTTTCGATGTTAATCTTGTGAGCAACCAGGTTGGTTTGACCTTTTTGGACTCTCGCTAGTGTCAAAAACCTCTTGGTGTTTAATGATAATCTTTTTTACCGCCTCTAGCTGAGATTGATTCAGATCCTTACTTGATGTCGTCCACAAATGAGATAATTCACGTAGGCAAGGTTTCCATTTCCGCTATTCATTTACTCCAGTCATTCGTACAACCGATGATACTGGTATACATTTTCCAACCGTGGAGTTCTTCTTTAACCGTACCTCGTCGTCATTTAAGTTGATTATTCTAACAGGTACCATTTGTTCATCTGCGTTAACCAAAACTTTCCCTATTAGGATACCACGTCCAACCTTCTTGTCGTCACAGATAGGTTCCAGCAGTCTAACACCTGCATCCCGGAAATTACCATCCAAACGTGCCATGACTACTGCCTCACTTCGAGCAGGCACTACCAAATTTTGTGCACATAAAAACAACTTAAATTGATTAGAACAAATTTCAACAACCATATAACAAGGACCCCCTTTGCTTAAATAGGTAAGTTATTCCATCGACCGTCAATTGATCCATTGATCGATAACATGTACTCGTACCACGACGCTCGTCTCTCCAAACATTACCTGATGAGCTTGCGCACTACCTCTTTTAAAGATGATCAAATTTTGCAAGGTCATAGCCAGTCGTATTTGTTGGTTCTACCATGGAACGTACGTACGTCTCAACGTACCTTCTCTCATAAGTACGCAGTTTTCAGCCAGCTAAATACCACTACTGCATTGTAGACAAAGTTTGGTCATTCTGGTCCTCTCTGTACCTGTCCCAGTTGGCATTTATTAGCAGCCACTCTCTAGAAGTGGTAAAGGTAAAAACTGTTAGACCTCGTCTTCATAATCGTTGGGGAATCATCGTTGAGCAACACGAGTTGGTCATTATCGACTATGCGTTCTACGCGACAGCCTGCAACGTTGGTGCTAACAGAGCTCCATAAATGATTATAGGCTCAAAAGAACAGATTCAGTGTCTTTTTGTTAAGATTATGTAGCTTTTAAGAGTGTAAGGATGTCGCGGATTTAAATGTGTCTCTTGCAGGCACATGATGTAAGAACTGTAATCCCCGATCTTCACTTTCACCGTACATATCGTCGTATGAGACTGTTGCAATTCTACTGAATAATTTGTTCGTTTTTATTATATGTTTTAAGAATAAAATTAAATACAATCGTGTATGACAAACAAACAGATAAATAAGTTAAAAAAACAAATATGTATAAATAAAATCTTAAAAAAAAATAAATAAATGAATTCTTTAGACTAGACAGACTTTATTACAATTTAGGTAGCCCTTTTTTGAGGTTTAACCTTCGACTACTCTTTTTTATCTTTTTTGGTTTTATCACGAAAGCGTTTTTAGAGTTATAGGAATCGTCTTCCATCGAGTAGCTCAACTTTGTTGTGTCATTACGTTATTTTTCGATCATACAACGGATAGTGAAGGACCTTAATTAGATAACGTTCCGCTTTGGGGGTATAAAATACTCTCCTTGGCTTCATTTTCTTGGATTGCCGATTCTTGATTAAATGTAAGGCAACTTCTTGAAATAGCCAAGTGTTTCCTTTTACGTTGACGCACTCAAAGGGCTCTTTGCATCGCTTGCCATTATGCAACTCTTTTCCACACACACATACTTGTGTGCTGTCGCAACACTGTGCTGTATGTTGGAAATTCTGGCATCTGAAACACTGCATTAGGGCTGGGACATAAAGACGTAACAGCAATACCAAGTAATCTGCTTTGATTTTGGACGGCAACTTTACAGTGGAGTAGAAAAAGAAACAAGAGCAGCAGCCGGAGTGGGATGCATAATCAAGAAAAAATTTAGAAGATCAAATTAAAGATTGAAAAGCGTACAATGAACGAATATTGGCAGTCGAACTGTTAGAAACAATAACAAAATTAGGAAAGACGGTAGTAGTAATATACGGATTATATAAAGACGACAAGAAAGAAAATCAAAGATAAATTTTGGAATGATTTAACAGAAATTATAGGACAAGTAAAAGGAAAAATATACATAATAGGAGACTTCAATAGCAGAGTCGGTAAAAGAGATGAGAAATTCAAAGCGATATTAAGATAGTGTGAGAAGTAAATAGAAATAGTAATGGAAAAGAATGCTAGATTTTTTGCATTGTAAGTGATTTATTAATAACAATTACATAATTCGCCCACAAATAGAAAATCCTAAATTCACAAGAGAGAGGATAAATAGGAATTTTATTTTATTTAATCGTATGGTACATTTTAAATATTGTATTGTGATGTAATTATTATGTATGGTGCCCCAGAAGATCAGTATAAACCTGTACAGTGTGGTGACAAAACCGTGTGCAATTGTGGATTGGTTCGTCTTAGCAAAGCATTTACTTCAAGGGTTTAAGAAAACCACTAAAACCTAAACATGCTAACCCTTACCCACCGTAGTATTTACATGTAATAATATTAATTAAGTGTGTAATGTGATTGTGTTTTGTAAAATTGTGTTGTACATTTTTTCCTAGGAATGAAAGACTTTTAATTGTCTATACAGGGTGTCTGTAAAAGGTCTTTACACAAGCCTACCACATATTCCTTAGACCATAATAAACCGATTTAAGTAAACTTACCTTAGTCCAAAGTTGCTTAAATTGGGCGTTATGCGGCCTTGAAGTTAAAACTTTGAAATTGTTTTTTATTATAAATTCAAAACGACTAACGCGATTTTAATAAGATTTGGTATGGTTAGTTAATATTATTAGACAAATGTTTTTAGAAAATTACAAGAATATACGAATACTGAAAGTGAATAAAACACGCATAACTATTATGAAAACTAACATAATTTTTTTTGTTATCAGTAGTAGAGATTCAATAGAGTATTCAAAAACGATTAAATGATGTGTCTTGTAAAAATTTTATTTTTATTTAATTTCGAGAAAAACGAAAAAAAAAGAGTTTATGGTAGTGCGTTCCAAAAAGCATAAGGCAATTCAGTCGCCTATGATTTCTATCACAAACATATGAATTTCGCATTGCTAAATAATAATAGTGTCTAAAATACCTGAATTGTCATTAGTGTTCAAAAGCTTGTTAAGTGCTCTAATAATAATTTACAAAGCTTAATTTGGTGATTTATTATGGCGTTACAATACACCAATCAAGAATATACCGATATGCTATTGGTATTTGGATTTTGTGTAGGAAATACTCGAGCATGTGTTAGGGTGTATTCTGAAAGGTTTCCAAATCGTCGAGTACCAAGCCACCCAACGTTTGCTGCCGTTGAGCGACGTCTTCGAGAGACCGGTCGCTTTGCTCCTGCAACCGCTAATTATGGAAGGCAGCGTTTTGTAAGGGTTCCTGAAGTTGAAGAAGCAATTTTAGAACGTGTTGAAGAAGATCCAGAAATAAGTACTAGACGAATAGGTAGGGAACTAGGAGTATGTAAAGATGTGGTCCACGCAATAATTAGAGAACAGTTGCTATATCCAAATCATGAAATAACAGTTCAAGATCTTTTAGAACATCATTTTTGAAATGCGTTATGGTTTTTGTCCTTTGTTAATAGACAAAGACAAGCAGATTTAAACTTTAGCAATACTATTTTGTTTACGGATGAAGCTTGATTCACAAGAAGAGGGGTAATTAATTCCCATAACAAACACTTTTATGCCATTAAAAACCCGTATGCCATAAAGATAAACCATTTTCAACGCAAATTTAAACTTAATGTGTGGATTGGAATAATTGACGATTTTATTGTTGGTCCTGTTATTCTTCCTCAAACATTAACGGAGGCCATCTACTTACAGATCTTATAAAACACATTGCCAGATTTGTTAGACGAGTTACTTCTACAACTTTGGAGAGATATGTGGTACATGCACGATGGAGCCCCGCCACATTTTCCAGTTGATATTCGAAATTACTTACATCTAGTATACCCAAACAAATGGATAGGGAGAGGTAATAACGCTCCTGTAAATTGGCCACCACGATCTCCAGACTTAACACCAGCAGATTTTTTCTTATGGGGACGTCTTAAATCCGTGGTTTACAAAACGCCTGTGGCTAAACAAGTAAACTATGGCAACGTATTCAACATGCTATAAATGACCTTAGGGGTGATAGAGAAATTTTGCGAAAAGTACAATTTAATTTCCTTTGTCGTATAAATCTTTGTTTGCGTGTAAATGGAAAATCACAGGCGACTGGATTAGTTTATTTTTTTTTCGAATGCACCAGCATAGGTATTTTTTTTTTGTTTTTCTCGAGAACTAATAAAAATAAGGAAATTTTATAAGAGACATAATTTGGTCGTTTTTTGAATACTCTATGAAACAAAAATTTATGTTGTGCCTCTACTACAGACAGTAAAAAATGTATGTTAATTTTCACAATGGCCACGCATGTTTCATTCACTTCCGGTATTAAAATATTTTGTAATTTTCTCAAAACATTTGTCCAGTAACATTAACTAACTATGCCAAATCTTATTAAAATCGCATAAACCATTTTAAATTTATAATAAAAAACTATTTCAAATTTTTAACTTCAAGGCCGCATAGCACCCAAACTAAGCTACTTTAGACTAAGGTAAGTTTACTTAAATCGGCTTATTTTTTGTCCAAAGAATATGTGGTAGGCTTGTGTAAAAATCTTTACAGACACTCTGTATATTAATAGAAAGAAAAAACAGAGAGATGGTAATGGGGTTCGATTGTGAAAAGAGGATCGGAAATTGGTAGCGATCATGATCAGAAAAAACATACATCAAAAGAAGAATACCTAGAGGAATACAGGAAATAATGAGGTAATACAGTTTGAATCGATTATATATTACAAATTAAGGGACGAGGAAGTAGCGGATCAATACGAAGAAGCTAGAAGCAAGAAACTGGAAGGCTACAAATACAAAGTAAAAGAGAGGAGTTTGAAAGCGGATAGATATACTTTTAAGATAATAGTAATAGAAACAGCAGAAGAGATATGCGGGAAAGCGAGGAACATAAATAATAAGAAATACCCATCATAGTGGACAGAGGAAATTTAAATACAAATTAAGAAATACAAATGGACGAAATAAATAAAAATGTAAGAAGAGTGTGAAAAAGATGACAATTGGACATTTCAAAATGTAAAGAGTCATGGTATCGGGGAGTAATATCCGCGGATTACGTCATATTGAACGCGGAAAGTGAAAAAATTACAAACAAATTTAAATAGTCGGAATTTAGTACTGAAAGTAAATAAAATGAAAATTAATAAAAGTCAATCAAAGGTAATAGCAATTGTAGAACAAAAGTAAACATGAAAATTGAGATTGAAGAGAAAGAATTGAACAAGTAAAGTACTTCTAATATTTAGGAGAAACAGAATTGGCATTTCCAAAGAAAAATGGCACATAGGTTGGTATTTCAAAAATTTGAAGAGAAAAGGTAATAAAATACTATAAAACACAAAAGCTCACGAAACATACAGTAAAGCATCGACAAATTATTCGAAACACGCTGCAACAAAATGAGAACAACCTTGAAGTTCAAGGGAAAAGTTCACTTTTAAAAATACCAACATTTATGGAAACGCATAAATTCTGAAACATTCAAATTGTTTAACAAAACTAAAACGCTTGAAAGAAATAGATACAAACTATCTCCAGGGTATGATTGATAACATTCCTAATAAGTTGCGGAAAATTGAAGACGGAGGTCCTTATGCAGTTTTAACTAAGTACATCTTTTTTACTATTTCTAGACTTAATTTTAAGAAAAAATTCTAAAATATTTAATAAGTTATTCAGTTAACAAATTGCCCGGCTACTTTTACATCATCCGTTAAATCACAAAATTGTAAAGTAAACGAAATTAATCATTGCTGTATGTAATCCTAACTTAGTACATTATAAGATTCTTTATAAGAATAGTTTAAATTTTACTTGCCAAATAATTGAAATTCCCCATATAATTACTAATAACGCATACCAAATCCAACGATTTGACGTGTATTGCTCAAACACAATTAAAATTCAACGTGTATCGGCCTAACAATAGCGCATAACACGAATTAATATAGACGTGTTCAAAGGTACTCTCAATTAATAGCAATTTAAGATAATAATACTCATATGATTATAAATAATTAAACCAATCGATGTAGTTTCATTATTCTTGTATTTTCCTAAATTACGTATTTTCGATTAAACGATAGTTTCGTTAAATAATACTTAAATTAACTGATATTAAGTAAAAATGTGTGTCTTGCGACATCTCGTGTAAGCATTGACACGTGTGAATAGTATAAACTAAGAAAAATGCCAACAGTTAACTGTAACGACATGTGAGTGTCGTTACAGTTAACTGTTGGCATTTTTTCTAACTGATATTATTGAAACAAGTTATTACTCATACGAGGTATATTCAACACTTAATCGGTTTCAGAAGATATGTATTATTTATTTAAGTATTTTTCTAAACATAATTTTGTTATCAACATAAATTCATTTTTGAAATTGTTCAGATTTTTTATTTGTCAACGAAAATAATGGACATAAGTAGACGATGTGTGTCCAAAAACTCAGTTTGTTAAGCCCTAAACAGTTAGGTTTGGAAAAAATCAAAATTAGGTATAGTTTAGCACCGGTTTTCAATTTTTGACTAATGTTAACAACTGAGATTTTGGTAAAATACCTAATATTATACCATTCCCATTTTACATATTTAGGGTGTTCCAAAAGTATAGGGACACAGCTTAACTGCAGCTTCCTTAGGTTAAATGGGAGCAATGATACCAAAATATCTTAGTAGAAATTTGCTTTCTGAAGAAGTTACAGCTCTTATCATTTCAGAAATGAAATGATGTATGAAGCTGAAAATTGAAACACAGCCACTTCGTATGTTTCTGTCATATTTTTCTTTTTAATCAACACTTTCGTTTCTAGGTGTAAAGTTTATAATAGTAAAACTAATTTTACATAAAAAGGAGTACTTGTTTCATACCCACAAAATGTACCGTTTTCAAGAAAAACACATCTAAACGCAGATAACCGCAGAATATTGATTTCAGGATTTTCTTCAACTCGACGTAAAATATCTTCTTTATCTGAGTTTAAAACTACATGTTCTTTTAATCGTCGGAATAAAGTTTGAAAAAAACTCGATAATAACTAAATAGAACACTAATAAATTGGTTTAATATTCTAGAACTAACAGATTACAACTTGCAAATAATGTAACAAATGCATTAATAGTAGTGTGACAAGTGGTAATTTGATACAATCGTATTTTGTGAAAAGCTTCAAAATACTATTAAAAGTACACCGTTTTTATGTAAAATTATTTTCTCCACTATAAACTTTATCCGCAGGAATGAAAGTGTTAGTGAAAGTGAAAGTTATAGTTTAAAATTAAATGAAAACTTTTCTTTTAAATAAAGGTATTACTATATATATATATACAGGGTGTCACAAGCAAGCGTGGGTCTTCAATAACTCATTTGCGGTTGGAGATATCGAAAAATGTTTCAAATAAAAGTTCCACCAATTCAACTTCTCTATACCATAAAATTATTTTCGAATATACAGGGTGTCCCGTTTTCCTGTACGCAACCTAAGTTAATTTTTTAAAATGGAATGCCCCATTTATTATTGCTTTATTAGATTTCTCGCTTAATTTAAAGGCCACTTCGTTAACCATACATTATGGCTGAAATGCACCGTTCCTCAGAAAATTAGCGCTAAAGGAAGAAAAATGCCGTTTCGGTACCCTGCGCCATTTTTCATATCTCCGAAACAAAAGAACTTAGAGGAATGCGGTTTTCACAGATCGCTTCTAAGAGAAATGACCTACCATTTGCACTATTTACACAAACATAAACATGTTTCTGTTAAATTCATTCAAAGCTACCGCTTCAAAAATAAATTGTTTCAAACCGGCAAAACTTGTTTTTTTCAAATAATACACTATTATTTTTTTCAGCCCATCATATGCAGAATTTTGTTTCCTTTCGTCTGATATAAGATTGTTGCTATCAGTTCCTAACAGTTTTTGAGAAAATTGCAGTTATATTCTAAATTTTAATTGAATCGGATCATCATGTACGCCTTGGTCGGTGATTAGCTTTTGTTTTCTACAATGTCATATTTGTGAACTTCAAAAGGTGTTCAGTAAAGTTTCATTGTATCGTTGTGTTTGTTTCATTGTAACTTTGTGTTCATTTTCCGAACTGTTCCGCTATGGCGTTGAATAAAGAAGAAATGATAGATATGGTTCTTATTCTTGGGGAATGTGAGAGAAATCCCTCTTGGCATCGAGGGTGTATGCCCAGCGTTATCCAAATAGACGACATCCTAGAGTGGAATCGTTCAGCAGGGTTCTGGAGCGGTTTCTTACTAGAGGATCAGTGGAGTCTGGAAAAGAAACTACGCCAAGACGGTCTGTACAGATGAAAATGAGTTCCGTGTTTTGGCGTCTGTGGTGGAAAATCCGAATGTCAGTCAAAGAGACATCGCCCGAGAAACCGAAATTGGTAGAATGTCTGTACAAAGAGTCCTGAAACAGCATAAGTACCATCCGTACCACGTTCAGCTACATCAGGAACTACTTCCAGGAATTTTGCAGCAAGAACGGAATTTTGTCAGTGGGCCATCGAAAGAATAGCCGAAGACGAAGACTTCTTCAAATATGTCCTGTTTACTGACGAGTCTACCTTTCACAAAAATGGTTTTGTAAACAGGCATAACTTCCATTATTACGATACGGCAAATCCTCTAACTTCCGGACGTTTTCTCAATACCGATGGTCACTGAATGTGTGGGGGTGTTTTTTTGGTGATCGTGTTTTCGGACCGTACTTTTTGATGGACACTTAACAGGAAGGGCCTATTTGCAGTTCCTGCAAAATGGTTTCAAGAAATGTGCCCCATCTCATTGCACCCAAGAAATTTGGAACTACTTAAATGCGAATTTCCCAAACCGCTGGATAGGAAGAGTGAGGGGCAATTAACTGGTCCGCTAGGTCGCCTGATCTCACAAAATGTGACTTCTTTTTGTGGGGATTCGTTAAAAACAAAGTGTACACCTCTTCACCTACCACTGCCGAAGATATGCAGGAGAGGATAACTACGCTTTCAGAGAAATTACCCCGGACATTCTGGTCAACGTTGACAATAACTTCAAACGTCGAATGAGGATGTGTATTCAAGAAAATGGCAGACATTTCGAGCAGCTTTTGTAAAAGTTAAACATCAAGAACTGGCCTGAGGCAAAGTCACTGCTCTGTGTGGACATCTTGAAAATTATTTTGTGATTTAAAACGTCTGAACTAAAATACAACACTCTGGTTTTCAATTGAAATAGTTTTCATTCCTAAGGTAGAAAACAAAAGCGGAAAAGCAGCTAATCACCGACCAGGGCGCACGCGATGATCCGATTTAATTAAAATTTAGAATATAACTGCAATTTTCTCAAAAACTGTTAGGAATTGATAGCAACCTTATATCGGACAAAAGGAAATAAAATTCTGCATATGATGGGCTGAAAAAATAATAGTGTTCTATTTGAAAAACAAGTTTTGCCGGTTTGAAACAATTTCTTTTTCAAGCGGTAGCTTTGAATGGATTTAACAGAAACTTGTTTGTGTAAATAGTGCAAATGGTAGGTCATTTCTCTTAGAAGCGATCTGTGAAAACCGCATTCCTCTAAGTTCTTTTGTTTCGGAGATATGAAAAATGGCGCAGGGTACCGAAACGGCATTTTTCTTCCTTTAGCGCTAATTTTCTGAGGAACGGTGAATTTCAGCCATAATGTATGGTTAACGAAGTGGCCTTTAAATTAAGCAAGAAATCTAATAAAGCAATAATAAATGGGGCATTCCATTTAAAAAAAATTAAAAAAAAAAAAAAAAAAAAAAAAAAAAACAAGTTAGTTGCGTACAGGAAAAACAGGACACCCTGTATATTCGAAAATAATTTTATGGTATAGAGAAGTTGAATTAGTGGAACTTTTATTTGAAACATTTTTCGATATCTCCAACCGGCAAATGAGTTATTGAAGACCCACGCTTGCTTGTGACACCCTGTATATATATATATATAAATATAAGAAATGAATAATGGGTGTGACCTCCATTATTATTGATACATTCTTGGAGGCGTCTGCTCATTGACGCTATCAAGGTATCAATATAATTAATATTAATCGTTTCCCATGCGGTATCAATGGCTTAAATTAGTGCATTACGGTTTACTGGTATAAAATTTGGCCCTTGTTGTCTTCGGATAACAGCAAGTATTCGATCCCAAACATTTTCGATAATGTTAAAATCTGGGCATTTTGCTGGCCAGGGTAACAGCTCAAAGTTATTTTCTCGTATCCAATTTCGCACAACCCGCGAAGTATAAATAGGGGCGTTGTCCTTTAACAACAAAAAATACATTATGAAAATGTTAATTCAACAGATCCCAAACTATTTTTTGGAGAAAGTATAGTGAAATAAGAATACTTACTTGTTGGAAAATATTTCTTCGTCTGGATAAAACACTTCGACTGAAGGTTTCATAATAGTTTCCAAAATATCTAAATACGCAGCAGAATCAAGACGTCCATCGATAGCCCAACAAACCCCTGGACCCCGCGCGCTAACCAAACCCCATTTACAGAAAAATAACCACTTCGTATTTATTCATTATACTTCTTTATTCCCATCTCCTTTAATCTTTTTTGTGCAATTATACGGCATCCGGGAAAATGTGTATCTGCTATAGCCCTGAGTATGTAGCAAATAGTTGTTCTGTTACGTAATGAAACAACTCGAGATCTTGAGCACGTGTAGATACTTTAGGTCTACCACTTCCGATGGCTCTTTCCAAGTGTGTTCAAGATTCCATTTACTCGGTAATGCCCTACGGTGCTTTTTGGTATATCTAACATACGTGAAATTTCACGCACGCTACGGCCCGCCGCTAATTCCGAAACAATCCGCGCTTTCAAATTAGCACCGACATGAGGTGGCATTTTCACAACACCTGAAATTTTAAACTAAAATGGAATTTACATTTCTTACTTTATTTATTGGTTCACACTACCCCTTCTCAAACAGTAGGTAATTGTTTATTTATTACATACTTCTAATGACCAATCGTAACAACCCCTTAGAGCAATATGACTCAAAGGAAGTAAATTAAACAAGCAAGGATATTCTATTGTTATTGAAACTTATTCATAAAGTAAAAGCCATTTCCTTATAATGCTAATGGACAGGATTTTCTTTTAAGTATTAAGATTACAATAGATGACTTATAAACTTTCCAAAATATCTAATTATAAATATTTACACTGCAATTGCGCTTTTTCCTTAATAATTTCTTAGCAATAACATACACGTTCTTGGTTTTTAAGTTGTCCTAAATTTGATATGATATAAATTTGTGTTTCTAATATTACATCACAAACTAATCTTTATTCGCCAAAAAATTGTTGCTTAAGTTGTAAAGCTTCGTACACACCTGAACAACTAACCGAGCAACAAACATAACAACGAACCGAAAGTCAAACAGAACGACAAACGATCTTTTATGATTTCCACAATCCGAACAACAAACCAAACGTTTGTGCTGTTCCCATAATTATTTTCAGTAGTTTTCAGTTCATATATATTTATTATTGAGAAGAGAAAATTGTGGAAAACAAGAAGATAGTGCCAACCAAATTTTTACGCACAAAGAAGAGTAAAA